>DF358479.1:43532-56693 GCA_000787875.1 Solanum virginianum
TGTGAGCGATATCAAAAATCCAACTTCATATTCTTGATTAGGGGAAAATTGAGTGAGTAATGGGTCTAACCCTGATTTTAGAGCAACCGTATCAAAATTTGAAAATCGTAAAATGCGATTTCCAGAGAGGTTTCCCCGCCCAAGGCGCGACGCGCCAAGGGCGCGCCTCTGTGTATTTTGTTGCCAGTTTTCTTATTCGATTCAAGGCTTTTGGGTCTTGGTCCTAAGTCCTCCCATATGTAAAAATACCTAAACTTAGCCGTATTTCACCTTCATATCATACAAGACATTCCCCAATACTCTTTCAAACACTTAGACAAATATTTCACCTAAAATTCAAGAGCCAAACTCATTCCGAATCTTAAGGATTTCTCTCAAACTTCAAGTCTCCATTTTCAATCTTCATCAAGGAATTCTCCAAAGTCAAGGTATGTGGGTTTCAACCATTGGGTCCTTTCACCCATGGTGCCCAAGATCCTTTTTACCTAAATTATATATTTCTAAGTTGATTTTACTTATGGGTCTTCTATTATGAATTTGACTATGAACTATATTGGGGTTTTGTAAAAGTGTGACTATTTAAGCATATTTTGAGCTACGAATCTTTGATCTATCTTTTGCAAGGTAGTATTACCAAGTGTTGGTGGGTTGATTTACTTCAAGATTTCTTTCATGATTTAACTCTTTAATTTCATGGTTTTAGACTAGTATTACATACCCACCAAGTATTCAATAAAATGTTCGGTTAGGGTTCTTGAACTATTGATGATCCGTTGCATGACCTATGACTTGTATGACTTTTTGATGATGAAAGGAATGTATATATGTATTGATTTCATGAATAGTATCTATAGTGTTGCAAGTTGACCATGCCTCGTTGAGGGGGGGTGCTAGGCCCGAACAACCATGTTGGGGGGGTTTGTATATCAATTGCCTCACTCGGGGGGTAGTAGGCCCATGTAACCATGTTGGGGGGGTTTGTACCTTATCTGCCTCACTCGGGGGGTGGTAGGCCTGTGCAACCATGTTGGGGTATTTGTACCTCAATTGCCTCGCCAAGGAGGTGGTAGGCCTTGGTTACTAATGATGGTCTCTTCTTACCCATGTAAAATATTCTACATAAGTATGTTTTACTACAATCATCATTCATGCATACATATTGCTATATGCTCATTTATTGCCTAAATATGTATTTCTATTATGTTGTTTATCTCATGTTGCATTGCATCTTACATACATATTACATTCAAACATACTAACACATACTCTATGCCTACATGATGTTACCATGTAGGAACAAGAGCTCCACTTGATCATCCTCCTCCTCCACGTAGCTAGTACAAATACTCCCAAAGCAAGTTGGTGAGTCCTCAATTTCGAGGACAATGTCTTTGATCTTATGCTATATATAAAGACTCTTTTTCCCTTTATTGTATGCTTTAACTTTGAGGGTGAGCCCGGTTGCTTGTCTTGGCCCCTGCTAAGTTCTATGTTTAGAGGTATTATTGCACAAGTTATGTAATAATGTTATGAGCTTTGACTCTCTTGACTCTTTGATGTTTATGATATGAAAGATATTCCTTAGCCCTATTTCCCTTTTTCTATCTACTATTGTTATTTTATTGCTTCCGCAACCAAGGATGTGTAATAATATGTTAAGAGGCTTGATTGGGGTCCCTTCGAGTTCCCCATTCGCTGTGTCACGTCTATGCCCTAGGCTTGGGTCATGACAAAAAGCCCATAGAAAATCATCATGAAACTTTAATAAAAGCAAGATTTTGGATTGGGCTTCATAGATGAAACTAATCCATTAATGAAGCCCTATGTACCTCAAGTGAGAATTCTTATAATTGAGGAGGAAATTCTAGAAATCCTAAAGCCAACCTTCAAACCCTAGCTTCAGTGGAATCCTTGTCTAAGAGAGAAGTATTTGAGACCCTTGAGAGAATTTGAGGATGAATGACTTTGAATGAATTAGGAATAGGATTTTTAGAGGTCAGGTTAGTTAAGGTAGTTAAAGGGCCAAAACGACATAGTTTAGGACTTTAATGAACTAGAAATGTCAAAAATACCCTTAATTAAAAACTGACAAAACCAACCACAAGACCCCATCTACGGGCCATGCTTCAACCTACAAATCGGTGCCTTGGCTCATAGAACTTCATCTCATAAAAGTTGATCTACTGAAATTTGCATCTTTAGAATCACGAACATACAGGATGAGTTGTTAATCCATCTATGGGTCGTAAGTAGTCTCGTAGAGTGATTTCAGACATAGAAAAATTTAGGCCCTTCAGGACTCATTTCCATGACACCTTTAATGGGTCGTAGTTCCATGTACGGTCCATCCTGTTAATCATAAATCAATTTACTCAATCTACGAAGCTTACCTATGACTCGTGAATCCTTCCATAAGCCGTAGACTGGCTCGTAGGATAAAATTAGCACCAAAATTCTCAATTTTCAATTCTCCTAGCCCATAAACATGAGGGTGTTACAATATCTCCTCCTTGGGATCATTTCTTCTCAAATGAGATAGAAATACACCTGAATAGAGTAGGGACATAGTCATCATCATAACATATATGCATAAATACAACATAATCATCATTTTCATAATATCATTAAATTTATGCATCAAATATCATTCAAAAATAATTTCATGATCATGTATGCATGAAACTTAATAGGAGACACATATTCATGAGAACTTTGGAGGAATAGACCATATTAAGTACTTTAGGCTTGAATAGAAAGAAAGAAGTAAGGATATCATTTCATCATGTCTGCCTCAGCCTACCAAGTAGCACTTTCAACTTGTTGGTTTCTCCATAACACTTTGATAGATGCAACCTCTTTATTTCTCAACCTCTTCACTCACTAGTCTAAAATTTCTACTAGTTTTCTTCATAAATCAAATCCTGCTCAATAGACACGTCCTTTAATGGAATAATAGAACTAGGATAAGCTAAGCATTCCCTTAGCATCAATATGTGAAACAAATGGTGAACCATAGCTAATTCTATAGGTAAATCTAACTCATAAGCCACCTTCCCACCTCTTTTCACTATCTTATAAGGCCCCACATATCTAGGACCCAATTTGTCTTTCTTGCCAAAATGCATCACTCCTTTCATTGCTGAAACTTTTAAATACACCCAATTACCTTCATCAAACTCTAGTTCTCTTGTACTAACATCGACATATGACTTTTGATAGCTTTAGGAAGCTTTCAACCTTTCCCTTATAACCTTCACTTTCTCCACGGCATCAAGTACCAAATCTGGTCCAATTAAGGGCATTTTTCAAAACTCAAACCATCCCATTTATAATCTACACCATCTACCATACAATGGTTCAAACAGTGCCATCTCAATACTTGAGTGAAAGTTATTATTATAAGAAAATTCGATAAGAGGTAAGTGATCATCCCAACTTCCTTTGAAATCAAGCACACAAGCCCTCAACATTTTCTAGTGTTTGTATTGTTCTTTCGGCTTGTCCATCTATTTGAGGATGAAATGCAGTAATTAGCTTCACCTTCATACCAAGGCCTTTTCAGAATGACTTCCAAAAATGAGAAGAAAATTGAGCACCCTTATCCGATATAAAGGACAATGATACCCCATGCAACCTTACCAATTCTTGGATATAAACCTTAGCATAGTATTTGGCACCATAAGAAGTCTTCACCGACAAAAAGTTGGTTGTGTTCGTCATCCTATCCACAACCACCCTTATTGAGTCAAATTGCTTTTAGTCTTTGGTAAACCCGTGATGAAATCTATATTCAGGTCCTCCTATTTCCAAGTTGGTATCTCAATATCTTGAGTCAAACCACTGGGTCTTTAGTGTTCCACTTTCACTTGTTGACAATTTGCACACTCCATCACATATTTTGCTATGTCCTTCTTCATGCCATTCTACCAATAAACTTCTGTCAAATTCCAATATGTCTTGGTGGATCTCGAATGAATAGAATACTTGGAATTATGAGTTTCATAAAGTATATTTTCCCTTATTCCATCCACATTAGGAACACATAACCGCCCTTGGTAATGTAACACTCCATCTTTCCCTTGTGAGAAGATCTTTATCTTCTTATCAACCACAAATCTCTTAAATTCAATCAAAGTAGGGTCCTTTTCTTGTTTTGCTTTAACTTCCTCCATTAAGGATGATTCCACCCTATTTGGTACCAACACACCACCATTGCTCAAGCTATTCAATCCTACACCTCAACAAGCCAAATGATGCAATTCTTTAACCAACTCCTTCTTCCTATTCTCAATATGTGCAATGCTACCCATAGACACTCTACTCAAAGCATCGGCCACAACATTGCCCTTGTTGGGGTGATACATCACACTCATGTTGTAATCCTTCAATAGTTCCAACCACCTTCTTTGCTTTAGATTCAAATCCCTTTGGTTAAACACGTCTTGTAGACACTCGTGGTTGGTGAATATATCAACATGTACCCCATAGAGATATTGTCTCTAAATCTTCAATGCAAACACAATGGCCAACAACTGAAGATCATGTGTTAAAAAATTCTTTTCATGCACTTTCAATTGCCTTGAAGCATAGGCAATGACTTTTCCATATTGTATCAAAACATAACCCAAGACTATATGTGAGGCATCATAATACACAATAAAACCATTCAGGCCTTTGAGCAAAGTTAAAATAAGAGTCGACTTAAGATAATTCTTCAATATTTGGAAACTTTTTTCATATTAATTAGACCATTGAAATTTTACCTTCTTTTGGGTTAACCTCGTCAAAGGAGAAACTAAGGAGGAAAATTCTTCAACAAACCTCCTATAATATTCGTCCAAACCTAAGAAGCTCCTAATATCATATGGAAACAACGGTCTAGGCCAATTCTTTACTGTCTCTATCTTCTTTGGATCAACTCTAATACTATCACCCAAAATAATGTGACCTAGGAAAGCAACCTCTCTTATCAAAAATTTACGCTTGTTAAACTTGGCAAAGAGTTATTTATCTCTCAATGTTTGCAACACAATCCTCAAATGATTTTCATGATCCTTTATATCTCGTGAGTAAACAAATATATCATCTATGAATACCACCAAAAACATATCTAAATACAATTTGAAGACCTTATTCATCAAATCCATGAAAGCGGCAGGGGCATTCGTTAGTCCAAACAACATAACCAAAAATTCAAAATAACCATACCAAGTTCTAAATGTTATCTTCGGAATGTCATCCTCCTTCACCCTCAATTGATGATATTCGGATCGAAGATCAATCTTAGAAAAGTAGCTTGCACCTTATAGCTGATCAAAAAGTTTATTAATCCTTGGAAGTAGATACTTATTTTTTATAGTTACCTTATTTAATTGATGATAATCCACACACATCTAAAGTGAACCATCATTTACTTCGATGACGATACTGTAGGGGAGGTTCTTCCTTACAAATAATGCGAGAGCACCCTATGGTGACAGACTAGGCCTTATGAACCCTTTATCAAGCAAGTCCTTTAATTATTCCTTTAATTCTTTCAACTCCGTCGGGCCCATTCAATATGGAGGTATAGAAATAGGTTGGGTGTCGGCAAAGAGATCAATACCAAAATCAATTTCCCTTATGAGAGGAATACTGCGCAAATCATCTGGAAAGACATTAGGGAACTCATGAACTATAAGGAGCAAATCAAGAGTAGGAGCATAAGACTCAATATCCATGACTCGAACAATATGATATAGACAACCTTTAGAAATCCTTTTCAAAGCTTTCATATAGGAAATAAACTACCCCTTAAACACATAATTGTTTCCCTTCCATTCTAAGATAAGCTCAGTAGGGACTTAGAACGTGACCTTCGGGGTCCTACAATTAATAAAAGCATAGGATGCATGCAACCAATCCATACCAACAATAACATCAAAATCAGTTATATTAAGCTCAACTAGATCACATGGGAAGACTTTATGTAAGACCAATACGAGATAATTTCTATGGACTTTCTTGGCTAGGATTGATTCACCAATAGGAGTATAGACCAAATAAGGTTCTAACAAAACTTTAAGAGACACATCAAACATTATAGCAAAGTAAGGAGTAACAAAAGACATAGTAGCATCGGGGTCAAGCAAAGCATACACATCATGATCGAGGACTCTTAACATACCAATAACCATATCAGGAGACTTATCAACCTCTTACCCAGCATGCAAAGTATAGAATCGATTACCACATAGAGCTCCACCTTGAGCTTGGGAACCTTGTTGCACTTGCCCTCTGTGAGCTGCTTAACCTTATGGATGCCTTTCTTTACCCTTATTAGCAATATTAGGACATTGGCAACCTTGTGTCCTATCTTCCTATAACCAAAGCATGCACTAGAACCTCTCAAGCATTCACCAACATGGTTCCTTCCACACTTGGGACACCTAGGAAGAATAACACAACATTTCATAACATCACCTTGAGCCTTATGATTGGCCCCTTTATCTTTGTCAAACATTTGAGAAACACCTTTAGAAGTCCCTAGGCCTTATTAAAATCGGCCACTACTGAACTTACCATAAGAAAATCCACCATCATACCGAGACCTCTTGGACTTCCTGGTCCTTATATTTGAAGTTTATCACCCTCTACTTGTTCGATGTATGTCATATGTCTAGAGATATCCATTTCATTATGAGCATTGCGGTGTTGTACTCCATCTTTACCAAATCGAACACACCCAATGTGAATTTGTTCATGTAGGCCCTAGAGTCGGCCATCAAGGAAGGAGCAAATTTGGACAATTTCATAAACTTAAGGGCATACTTCCTGACACTCATACCATATTGCTTTAAGTTCATGAATTCCATCACTTTGCTTCTCTTAATTCAAGTGGGAAGAAACAATCAAGGAAAATAGCCTTAAAACATCTCCCAACCAATAGGCCCTTCTTTAACTCTTTCAAACTTCCATTGTGTAAAACAAACTTAAGAGACTCACTTAAGTTGATAAGCCGCCAATTCAACCTTTTCCTTGGAAGACACTCCTATAATTTCCACTACCTTATAATCTTATCAATAAACTCCTATGGATCTTCATCCACCTTGAAACCATGAAAATTCGAGGGATTTATTCTAGCAAGATCTTCTATCCTCGAAGACGAAGTAAGATTCTTTGGAAAAGCAATGGCTTAAACCAACATAGTAATAACGACTCTAAACTCATCATTGGAAACTTGGTCTGCTTGAGGGACTTGAGGAGCTTGAGGAGCTGGTGGAACTTGGTCTTTGTTAACATTAACTCTCCTAGGCAAAGGAGCACATTATGGAGACAATACCAAAAATACCAAGGGGGAAGCATTAGGATACAAGATTTTTGAAGGAACGACATACATGACAAAAGAAGCAAAGTTTTCCTAAATGTCTCATAGGCTCCTATTCATGGATGTGGCACTATTCACACTAATGAACAAGACTCTACTAGACGTGCCATATTGGACTCCCTAGGATGCTTTCAAACCTTGTGCTCCGATACCATTTTTATCACGACCTGGGTCCTAGGGTCTAGCCATGACAAAGCAAATATGACACTCGAAGGCATCCCATCCAAGCCTCATGTTCATATCATAAGCATTCATAAGGTAAGGTAAGCATATGTAAGAGAATAAAAAAGTGGAATGGATAAAACTAAGAATGACATAGTTTTCTTTAGGTGAATATACATCAATCAATAGTGCCCAAAACATGCCTCTACATTATAAGATCTTGACGGGATCTAGAAAATAGCTTATTAGAGCACCCTCAAGATATACATCAAAAGAAAATGATGAAGTCTCAACATATAGAAATATCACGAATGGGCTTGTCCCCCAAGCATGGGAACTTACCAACAATCTTCAAGCTCGAAATTAAAATCTAGCTATGTATTTTTGAATTAGATCGTGCTACTTTGAAATCTGATGGTGTTTTTGTAGTAGTCCAAGGGGTTGGTTTACTTTTGGGCATGCTTTATTTGCTTTACTCTTTTTCTTCGGACATATTTGGCATGGTGGTAGAACCTTGTTCAGAGATGTTTTTGCTGGTATTAGCCTAGATTTAGATGTTCAAGTTGAATTTGAAGCATTCCAAAAACTTGGCGATGGAATAGTCACCTCGTCGTTTGTCCCTACATGGTTAGATAATGTATGCAAAGAAGTATGCATTAGTAGGTGGAATATACTAAGTATGTAGGTATGTCATGAATCAAAGGACATCATAATATAACATCAGTATCCATAATCATAATCAATAGGATGAGGACACAATATGCATGAGCAATGCAAGTTAAAAATCATAAGAAGAGCATAGTCAATTTAATTCATAACCTTAGCATACGTATGTGGGAATAAGGCCATAAAAGACATATAAGACCATGTAAACTATTACATAGAATTATGATGTTCCCTCTACACCAAGCATAGAGGAGTCTACTTTCCCAAGGTAGACTCGATCCTCACCCTATAGGCGCTATCGTAGCACGGTGAGAACCCATCATTTAAACCTATCATTTAGGCTCTATCCTAGCACAGTGCGTATACATCATTAAAGCTAAATGGATCCATTAGAATACCTTTAAGGCATAAAATGTGAATATCATTCCGATGGTGGCATATAGTTTTAGGACTATAAAATCTACTAAAGCCCTCTCGGTGCTAATTCATATCCTACGGAATACATAAATCATGCATGTACATAGCTTTCAACATAGTTCATGCTTCATTAAAATTATAAGTTAATAGCTTGTAAAATGATCATCATAATCTTTTATGAAAATATCTCATTTCATAAGAATAGTCCATCTACTTTGTTTTCCATCATAGTGTGGGTAGACATTCTAACCTTAGCATTATCATCATCATAAACATTAGGGTTTTCAGCACCCTCTTTATTATAACATCGTCATTATCATTAGTTAGAACCCGTATTTTTATGCATTGGAGCAGTTACAGAAAATTAGGACCTAAGTGTCATTATTGGGGAATTTAGGACCAAAGAGACATTATAGTAAAGATTGGGGTCAAAGTTGAATATTTTAAAGAGGTGTGTGTAAATTTATAAATATGGGTACACATGTACATACAAGACCAAACTTCATTTCTTTCACAAAATGTGTTTTTTTTTTTAAATACAAGGAAAAATTCTAGAACAAGTGATAAGGTTGGCCACTTAAATTTTATCACAATTTTATCAGACCAAATGTAGGAGGTGGACCAACCATTTAATCTATATATGTATATGTAATATGCAAGACATTCTAGTCTCCACACTTAGACAAATTTCCAACCAAAACACCAAGAACATTTACCAAGACCAGCTCTCGGATTGCTACAGTAGTAACACCCAAAAATTCGCATTTTTCGATCCTACAATTATTTTGACACTACAAGCCTAGTATATTGGGTCCCCTAAATAGCATGGAGGCATTGGTTGGCCAAGAAAACACTTCATTTTATCCACTTTGGCAATTTAAATACCTTAAAGGGGTTTAAAAAGGTATGATGATTTTAATCTTATTTTAGGTAAATTTACAGCTTGTATGTATGCTGGTGTGTGTTAAATTAAAGGAAAACCATGAAAGATTGCTTGTTAAAGTGAATTGTGAGCTTCGGAGTTAGGTTCGAAATTGGGGATATGTATGTGGATGAAGTTATATTGTCTTAAAATCATGTGATTGTGTTTAGTTGGTATAAAAATGATTTTTGTGGGGTGAAAGAAGTATTGGAAACTGTTTGTATGTAACTTGAGGAGTGGGTCGAGTTGGGGTCCTTATATGTAATGAAATATTAGGTTTAACATTGGAGTATACACTTGACGTTTGTATTTGTATGGATACTTGAAGAGTGGGTCAAGTTGGGGTCCTTATATGTAATAAAATATTATGTTTTAACGTGGGGAGTATACAATTAACATTTGGGCGATGTAATATAGTTCTTGGAGTATATAGGAGTCCTTAAATGTGATAAAGATGTAAATAAATTGTACGCTGCGCTATTTTGCTATTGTGATAAAAATAAGGTTCGTTACTGAATTTAGTGAGGTTATGGCCTTAGAAAGGTTTATTGTAGGTTGTTGAATTGTTGTTGTTGTTGTTGTTGATTAATTGAAGTCGAGATGGATTCTCAGGGTGGTCCAGTTTAAGAGAAAGTGCTGGCCAAATTTTAATAAAATTAGGGGCAAAACTTGGGATTTAAGGCCCGTAAAGGATTATAACTATCCTTAAAAACTATTCTGAAACATATCATAGCAGTTTGTATGATGTAGACTAAATATTTTTCTTCTAAATCACCATGACACCTTTATATGCAGATTTCAGTAACTTTGGCAAAATTAATAAATAAATAATATTTTGATTCTAGAAATGAATATTTTACATATCATTGAATTTATGAAACTTATTTTTATGCATATGATTCTCACAACTCTATTCATGCCTATTATGATATCAGTTCACCGATACTCGAGCAAGTTATTATCGTGCATATTATACTATACATATATATATTCTGAAGTAGGCTGGATACGACGGGTCGGTTTACCCATGGGCCGGCTTTGCTTAATTTGGAGCCATAAGGAGCTGAGCTTTGGATATGTTGGCATTATGACATGTGAGTACTGGGCCTCATTTACCCTAGCTCATGTGAATGCTGAGCCTCATTCACCTCAGCTCACTTAACGGCATGATGTCCGCTATATATTATGATACGTGAGTGCTGGGCCACAGTTCACCTCGGCTCACCTATCCTACATTTGTGGTTTGTGTTGGAGACTTCAGAGATTTGAACATTCTAGTGTAAGGCAGTGGTATAGCGCAAGTTTGGAGGTCGCCATCATTCCTGTACGCTATGCATTAATTTGAGATTTTGAACAAAGAAATATTTTCTAATATTTGCATATGTGTTTGACTACTATACCTCCGTTGGTCTATCACTCTCGTTATATTTTATACTTTCTACTTTACATATTCGGTACGTATTTCATACTGACCCCCTTTTCTTCGGGGGCTGCATTTCATGCCCGCAGGTACAGACGTATAGCATAGCGAACCGCCAGCTTAGGATCCCTGTCTACCTTTTGAAGAGCTCCTTTGCTTCGGAGCAGATGTTTGGTATATATGCTTACTTCTTTATTTTGTATTATGTCCATTTGAGGGTACGACGGGGCCCTGTCCCATCTTTTGATTCTGTTGGTCTATATAGAGGTTTGTGGATGCCTATATAGATGGGATTTGGCCATTTATATGATTCTGTATGTATATTATGTATGTTGGATGGTTTAACCACAGCGGAAACCTTGTAGGCCCGCATATCTATATATACTTGTACTGTATACTGGGACGTTTCTGCATGCAGGTAAGTAGAAAATAAAACAAAGGAAACTCTACCAAAATTTCTATAAATAAGTTAGCTACTATAATTGGAATCTAGCTTAGTAGTGTATGTCTGGGTGCCCCAATCGAGCACTAATCACCACCCACGGGGTTGGGTCATGACAGAAGTGGTATCAGAGCGATTAATCCTCGGAGTATCCACAGTACTCGTGCAAAGAAGAGACTTGCTTATCAATATGGTCGAGCAACAGGCATCTATAAACAGGAGGCCATACAACGGAGTCCAGAAATGGTGAAAAAACTAGGTAATATAAAATTCCACACCTGGTATGTCTATGAGTCAGTTGATTATAGCCATCCCTTGTTCTTGAGTCCTGCTGATGTCAGTAGAGTCAATCTGATTTCATTTCAACTTCTTGGAATTGAAAATCTTGGTTTGTGGAGTAGGTCCATGAAACTGGATTTGTTAGGAAGAAATAAAATTGGTCTTGTTGATAGAACCTGTACCAAAGTCAGTGTGACTGTTGAACTAAGGAATCAATGGAAAAGAGTTAATGGATAATTTTTTCATGGATTCTAAATTCTCTGTCCAAGAGTAGCATCCGCTACTTGTGCAAAACATGTATGGGATGATCTAAAATAAAGATTTGATAGAGTTGATGGATCTAGGACATTCAGTTTACTTAAAGAAATTGTCTTACTACAGTAAGGAACTGATTCTATCTCAGGCTATAATACGAAGATGAAATATATTGGGAATGAATTTGAAGCTGTAGTACCTTCCCCTGAGTGTAATTATGAAAAATTAAAAGGTTTTGTGGATCGTCTAATAGTCAAACCAAGCTTTCAAATGTAAACTAAGCTTACACTAGGGTTGTTAGTACAGAAAGTAAAAAATCTACAACAAATAGCAGTTCAAGTATGGGAATGAACTCTATAGTTACAACTAATGTGGATCCATGGGTGATGTATTCGAGAAGTGGTAATACTGAATAGCTTAACAATAAGTTCAAGATGAGTTTTGGAGTTCTATGTAAATTTTAGAGGTGGAAAGGTCATTCTAAAGATCAGTATCACAAGTCAAAGAAGAAAGTCTATAATGGTGGTAATAATATAGTAAGTGACCAGTCCATTACAAGAAGGAGTTCAACTCTTGATGCTTCTGGTTCTGAGTGAACTATGGTTTCGATACTAATGTCAATATGTCAGGCAAAGGGAAATAAGTGGTTGATCAACAGATAAAGTAGTAGGAATGTGATGACTAAGTGTGCTAAGGAATTGCAAGGCTGCACATTCACAAAAGAGCAGTACAATCAAATTCTTCACATGCTCGAAAAAAAAAATATATATATAATTGTGGGAAATTGTCAGTTGGTGCAGTCAAGCCAATGCGGCAGGTAAGGCTCTCCTAGCTTTTGAAAATAATAAGATTTGGATCATAGCATAAGGAAAAACTAGTCATATCGTGTCAAAGATTGGTATGTTCACAAAGAATTCTGTAATAAGAACTATATGTCTAAGACTGGTGTATCTTCCTAATGGTAAGGTTGCTAGTGTTACTCATATAGGAATCCCATTTCTACAGATGTATTTCACATCCCAAAATTTGAGCGCAAACTGTGGCCGATAAGTCAAGTGACTAAGGAATTGGGGTGCTCAGTTACATTCTTTCCATATTTTAGTATTTTTTTTCAGGATCTCTACACTAGTAAGATGAGGGGGATTGGTAAGAAGAATGATGAATTATACTTACTACTAAACCAGCTTACTCAAGGACATATTCCTCTTAAGTATTAGGGATAGTGTGCTATT
>DF358479.1:63104-80782 GCA_000787875.1 Solanum virginianum
CTCTAGTCTATTACACCAGTCTACAAGGAACACATATAAACACACAACAAAAGAAATTCCTCCCAAAATCTGGAATTCATATGTACAAAGCTATTATAAAATAAAAAAGGATAAGTACCCAAGAGTGTACCATGAACAAATATAATATCAACTAGTCTTGAAATTTACAAAAGACTGGCCATACAAGATGAAGGAGGCAAAATGATTCAAAATGTCGAGTGCTCACCCTCGTCTCTAGAATAGACTACCGTAGGCTCGATAGATCAATGTTGATATCTAGTGCTCAAACTTGCATCATGAAAGTAGATTTAAAGTGTAGTATGAGTACAAAGACAACAAGTACCTAGTAGGCATTATAGGCTAATTGAGCAGGAAAAATAAACACAATATAAAAGGAAGGAATAATCAATAACAGAAGTCTAATACAACAATATAAGGCAAAGCAATTAAGCAAGAATACACAAAAATAGAAGGAACTAAGATAAGAAATGCTACCACTAACTATACCTATATAGCTCCCATGCGCCTAAAATATACAACCAAGCACAATTAAAAGTAAAAACCCAATGGACCCATAACACTGCCAAGTACATAGAATAGCTAAGACTACAAGGACTTGGAAACAACAAATCTAAATCTGTAGGAGTTTGAAGAAGCAACACCTTATCGCAAACCAATAGTGATAGAGAATACCGAGGTTAGACCTTTAATCCAAATACTCACTAGAATTACCATGACGGACAAGGTTATACCTTTACTCTAAATCTTAACTAAAATTCAAAATTCAAAATTCAAATTAATTTTAAACTAAATAACTTATTATTTGGCTAAAAACTAGTGCAGTAACTGAAAGCAAATTTTTAACGTAAAAATGGCAAGCAGCAGTGGTATCAAGAGCCTTATTTATCTTACGGAATCTGTGAGTTCTTCCAAAGAACTACCATATCATTTTTAATCCATAAGGGCTACCCTTTTAATCCGTAAGGGCTACTTTTAACCTGCAAGAGCTATTTTTCAACCTATTTATCCCATCAGAACTATTTTTAACCCGTGCTTTTTCAATGCACAAGCTTTTTGAACTAATTTTTAATATAAAAATAGCAAGAAACAATCTCTCTTTGAATGCCCCACAAATATTCATAGGCAAAATTTATCAAATTTAGTCAGTGATAACAAAACCTCATTTTGAGACATGTTTTAGTGATATTGTGATGAAAGAAAAATCATCACAACAACTCTCTACAAATCCTATTAATTTCTAAATGAAAACACTTTCAAACAAGAGAAGATCATTGATGGTGTTTTTTAAGCACAAAATCAAAAGAAGAAAAAGAAAAAAGAAGAAATTTTGCAAGTTCAAAAACAGTCAAAATAATTCAGCATCAACCACAAAAGCAGAAATTGAGGAGCAGTTTTTAAAACTGCACTAACTAAAGCAATGGAGGAGTGTTGAAATTTTCTTTTAGTTACTGCAGTAATTTTTAGCAAAATAAGTTATTTAGTTTAGGATAAATTTGAATTTTGAATTTTAGTTAAGTTGTTGAGATATTTTAGGTTATTTTAAATTTTAAATTATATATTGGCTATTTAAAGCCCCTCAATGCTTAATAAAATTATTTAAAGCAAAAAAAATCAACAACAAAACTTAGTACAACACTGATCTCGAGTCAAATAAAGACATTATTGTCATCAACATATCTCCTAAGCCATGGACTAGTAAACTATGGATAAGAGTTTTATAAGAGCACAGTTAATTGTCTAGCGAAGGCCCAACTATCAGACTCTAGTCTATTACACCAGTCTACAAGGATTTAAATAGGCTGAAATAACATTGGGGCATCTAAACCAAGTGTTATTCATCCTAAGCTAAGGACAACATCCTCCAGATAATTATAAAACAAGAATCCAAAACACTCAAAAGTATAGATAATCAACTACAAGAAACATATGCTCAAAGTACTCGACTTTATCCGAAAAATACCTAAAACATGATTTCTAGTCACCTAATAATTATCTAATAGCTATCCAACCCAAATTTAAATTATTCAATAAGTATTTGCACATTCAAGCTCCACATAAGGAATGAAAAGTCATAGCCTACTTGTAGGGCGATCACGTGCGCTCCAATTCATAATGCTGAATTTGATAAACAAGATAGAGTTGAAATCATCTTGAATTACATCAGGTCGATCACGTGTGCTCCAATTCATAATGCTAGAGCTTTCCCTTTTTGTACAACCTCTTATCGTTGCCACGCTATCAAAAATAGAATCACAAATTTAATATGGTCGTTTTGACACAAAAATAAAATGATTTGGAGAGGACCAAATTCGAGATAAAAATGGATGAAAATGTAAAATCCACGCTAAAAATTCTAAAATTAACCCTGTAAAAAGGTCCCTAGTAGTTTTCCAAACTTGTGTCCCAAAATGGAACATAATTCAAGGCTCTGAAGTACTACAATTCAGACATGCAAGAATTTCCCAAAAACGAACCCATGGCAGTAGCTAAAATGCAATAGTTACCCAAAACAAGCCTCTACAGCTAATTCCGATCACACCATGATGTTGCCACAGAAAAACCCCTCACAATCTAGCCTTTTGGATCACTGAATTGACTTAAACTGAGAGAGAAATCGTGTCTTGATGTTTTGGGAAAGGGTTGAGTTCTTTTGGTCTTTATTTAAAAGACCTAATGCATTTACTCTTCACAACTGCGGTGAACAGTAGCCCGCGATCGCAGGCCTCAGACGAATTTACTACAGTAATCACGAAGAACAATGAGCATACCTCTTCTGCTCTTTGCGAACGCGGCCAAGGAGCTCGCAAATGCAATGAGCTTGCCTATGCCAGCAACTCAACTCAAATGGCTAAGTTCAAAATTTTAAATTTTTTGAGGGGATGCTCAGAATTCATTCAGAATCCTGTGCATGCGAACGAACTATGCGATCCCACAAAATGCAATATTCTGAACTCAATGACGCAGTTAAAATTTTCGCACAAGGTCATTACAACTAAATGTCGCTTCCACTCCTTAAGGTCATTTTTAATCAATATCCATTGAGGGGCTCAAGATGAGTCCACAAGCTTGAGAGATGAAGAAAAGGTCGTTCTAGACCCTACTCGACATTCCAGAGGTAAGTGCACTGTCAAAATTTTCATTTGGACATAATTTCCAAGAATACTGACCAAAGTCAACCTTGGGACAAATTTCAACAGCCAAAATACTAAATAGTTTTAAACTCACACTAAAACCCTCGATACTCGAGCCAACCATGTCTCTAGCCTAGAATGGCCATTTCGAAGTCAATGGAATAGTCAAAATTTCATTCTGAGACTATTTTCTCATATTCTTATTTTTACTAAAGTCAACTTTCAAGTTATAAAGGCCTCCAAACATGAAAATTTGTACAAAATCCAAACGAATGACCAAGCGATTGAGGTATCAGTGCCAACAGATCATAAATAACCTAGAATCATTATAGAAAAGCTCTAACTGGTGAAAAGAATACTCCATCGATATCATATCCTAATAGTTTCTTATTTATTTCTAAAAAAAAAAAAAGAGTCCAATCTTATATTATACCAATAAGGCATCAATATGCCAATGGTATATCATAGAGAATATTGATAGGATATCAATATAACGACGGAGTATCACAGAGGATGCCAATAGAGTATGAATACACCAACAAAGTATCACAAAGGATGGCAACAAGCTTTTTTGTAATACCCTATAGTATCATATCTTAATTGTTTCTTATTTATTTCTTAAAAGAATGAATCCAATTATATATGATACTGATAGGGTATCAATATACCGATGGAGTATATGACACCGATACAGTATGAATATACCAATGGAGTATATGACACCCATATAGTATCAATATACCGACGGAGTATTACAGAGAATTAAATGGGTACAAAAAGAAATTAAAATGGGGTATAGAATGGTATATAGTTCGTTCAAAGAGTCTATTTTGTGTTTCTATCCCTATAGATTACCCTTGATCAAAAAAACTTGAATACAAAAGATAGGGTAAACAATTTTTGCATTACTATAAAGTGTCTCGAAATTCCAACTACAAAATGGAATAAAATTTGATAAAATCAACGTCAAATAATATCAAACTTGATATTCAACCACTTTAGGCTATTTTCAACCAAAAATCCAATAATGTGCACTCGAAAATCACTCCAGTTCCTAGGTTTTAATTCTTTTTATTCTTCAGGTTCTTAAAATATAAGTAAGCTAAAGAATTAAAATTATAGAAACAGTTGAATTTGATAAACAAGATAGAGTTGAAATCATCTTGAATTACATCATTTTCTAATCAGTATTTTAAGATCATTATATTGCCTTACATATTGTTTGCCCCATCATAATATTGCCCATGTACATAAGATAAACTTAATGAATGTTGAATAAATACATTAACGACTGATTTATTTATTGATAAAGCATTAATATATGTAACATAAACAAGTTCAATAAATTTCTCCTTCACAAATTCTTTCCTATTAACATATCATAAAGCAATAGACATATAGCTTTCAATGTGTCTATATTACATGGTGTCATAATTTTTTTTGGGGAATATCTAGGGAAGTCGTGCTATTATTTCTTAGCTCATTTTTCACCATAAGTGATTTAAACTTTCCACATCTATCTTTATACCATGAATGAAAGTCAATTAAATTACCTTAATGCAATGGCGATTCACTTTCATCATGACCGTGGAGCAACAACCATTGATTCAAGAGAATTCTTACCAGCATTCAAGGGAGTCCAATATTCATGCTTAATTTGATCATATTGTTTGTCAAATACAACACAAATTTACTGTTATTATTGTAGATCATTACCATTTCTTCTTGCTTGATTATGAACACTATTCGGCCTACCACTATATTCATTAAACTTGTCTTTTCTATGTTAATTCCTGAATCTTATTCTTGAAATACTTCATGGCAATAAATAATAAAGCAAACAATGTACCGGATTTGTACTATCACTATACTCCAACTAATCATATCTTTCAAACCATTTAGAATTGGAACGCCGCATTCTTTCAAACCTTTTTTTTAAAATCATTTTTATGAGATCTTTATTCCTACACACAGAGACCTGAAAAGGTCATCCTTTCTGTTCAGTTTGTAAGTGGATATGCAAACAAAGCATGAACCGCCAAGATGCTGTCTGCACCAGCTCTTGCCAAGTCTAATGTTACCAATGACATTGAGTTACATCAATCAAGCCCAATGCTAATGTGAGGAAGATACAAGGGAAGAAATTGAAGCCCATTACCAATGCGATAGACTACACAACCTATCTTCAAATGGTGAATCTCATATTGGACATCTTCAAGAAGGTTTACTTGAAAGATTAAAATTGCATTGCCAGAATGGGAACTTACAGGATTATCTTTACAGGACTAAACACAAGGTTGATCATTTGTGTTATCTTGGTAAAGAATACTACCATTCGGTCACTGTACAGAGCTCACTACCATACACAAACCTGCTGACTCAAGTGAAAAAACTAAATCTCCAGATTAAAAAATGGAGAATGGACGTTCCCAAAATGCTCATCGTAAAATAACCAAGTTCAGACATGCCGGGGACTACTAGCAGCACCATTGTCCTGCAAATGAAACTTAGTAAATGAACTCAGAAATAATCTATCCTTGGATTTCAAATACTATGTAATAAGAATATTCTACGTAGCACCCAAGAAGATAATTTGGCAGCAATATATCTTCTGCCTATCTGAATTGAAAGAGATCAATAAGGGAGCTACTTATTCTACTATTTTACCAGCAAAATGAAGTTCATCGGAAGCAAAAATAGTGTTGGAAGCAAAATCATGCATCAAGTAGCAAAATGGGTTACAGGAGCAATGCCTGTGTCAAAGTCACTCCATGGCTAAGGTAGAAATAGGGAGAGAACTCAAAAGAAAGGAGAGGGGCAGCAAGTAAATCTGAGAATTTTCTATGATGGATTTCTTTCGGAGTAATATTGATCGATATGATCTTGTTAGAAGTGCTACAAGATCATGCTGGTCCTTCGAAATGAAAGATAATTCCAAGCCCATTTTATCTACAAAAAAGGAAGCTATAACAAATGCAACTATCATATTTACAAAGAGCAAAGTTGGATTTCCATTTTAGCTCCTACACTAAATTAAAATCTAATTAACTATCTAAATACAATAATATACCCAGTGAAATTCCATAAGTGAGGTCTAGGGAGAGTAGAATGTACACAAAACCTTACCTACCACTACCTCGTGAAGGTAGAGAGGTTGTTCTAGTTAACTATCTAATTAATTAGAAGTCCTATTTTATTTATGTAATTGCAAAACTCAATTAGAAATCCACCTATTGCACTTCAATTATTTAATTATGGCATTATAAATTCTCTTAATTAGCCCTAATTATTGCAAACTCCTTTTACTTAGGGCGGATACATTGTCTATTGGAAACAACCTCTCTATGTGTACACTCTACTCTTTCCAGACCCCACTTTGTGGGATTTCATTGGGTATGTGGTTATTTTACTACTAATTATTGCAAACGTCATTCACATCCTCTCATCTTAAGTTATCATTATAAATTCTCTTTAATTATTATAAATTATTTATATCTTTATCTTCCCTTATATTAACTTTTCCACGATAAGTTTTCACATGCTTACACCAATGTATCCATAGCATTCATATTACACAAAAGTTAATTGCTTTAAGTTAATACATCAAGTATTTCAACACCAACACCAACATCCACAATTCCTGTAATTTATCTTTTCATTTCTTAACTTGGTTTTTCAAATTCTATGACTTTCCTATCAGTAATCTTTTTATTGAATAAAATGTAGGTTAGCTTAAATTCATATATATGTTAAAAGGAATTCCAAAGAACATCAAGAAACACTATATGATTTGTCAAACCAAAAAGAAATAATATATAAAGGCAATAAATGGTTTCCATTTCCCTCAAGGTTCTTTTTTTGTTAAGCAAATTTTTTTAATCTGGCGTTCCTTTTCGTTTTCTTTTTTTCCGTTCCTTTCTTTTCCCTCAGAAAAATTTGCATGAACTGAAAGAAAATAGAAGATGGAGAAGTATTTAGGGTTGATAGATGTTAGAATTGAATAATCACCGGATTCTACTTACCTTCACATTTCACGGGATTATATATGAAGACTACTATCTTCATCTGAGATTGATGAGCTATGAAAAGGAGGGGGTTGGTTTCTTTTGGAAAGTTGATTTTGAAAATACTATTTCGTATAATAATATCAATATTATTAAAACAAAGCTTTGAATAAATAAATATATATACGAAAGAACCTATGTTGCTCGGACTCTTCAAAAATGTCAACGGGCGCGTGTCGGATCCTCTAAAAGTAGTGTATTTTTGGAAAATCGGACACGGGTGCGGCATTCAAAGTCAAGAGTCCGCGCAACTTAGGGAAGAATAAAGTACAAGTTTCTATGATTGACCAATGTGGATCATCATATGATAATAACTTGTTGTCGAGGTCAAAATAATTAGATATTATTCGAAATTATGAAGTCAAACATGTAATGAAATGCCATGTTGCTCGGACTCTTCAAAAATATTGACCGGTGGGTGTCAGATACTTGAAATAGTACATGTTTGGAGGATCCGGCATAGTTGCGGCAACATTTTCGAAAAGTCCAAGCAACATAAATGAAATGTAACTCACCTAGTACTTCTTCATAAATGTTATTCTTGGTATATATTAATTCTCTTATCCTTTTTGACTGGTCTATGATAATCAGGATGGTTGTGATGGCGTCATGATTTTTCAACTATCATGAATATTGTCAACTGAATAAGTCATTTTTTAATCAATAATATGTATTTTTGATAGTACCACTATTCCCTGACAGTGAATGAGGTTGATATACATATTGTTTGAACCTTATAATGACTTGGTCATTTACCTTAGGTGTTTAATACGTCTAAAAGTACAATTGCATAAAGAATACACTAAAATATTCAATGCATTTTAGCATGTCTTATTCCTTACAATTCGGCGTTGTAACACTTACCATGAAACTATACTTGGGGGCATGATTTTAGCATTAATAATCTCTTGACATTTTATAAAGTTACTCATTCATCTAAAAACATTTTACATAATGAAAGTTGTAAACCTAGTTAATCCCATAGGAAAAGTAACACTCATAATCTAATCATTACAAAAGCCATTGTAAAACACAATTGACAATAAGAAGATGATTTGAATATTTATAAATATAGGTCAATTTAAATTTATAAAACATATATACATGTTAAAAAAAAAGTCCAAAGAACATCAAGAAACACTAAATAATTTGTCAAAAACAGCACACTATATAAAGGCAACAAATGGTTTCAATTTCCCTCAAGGTTGTTTTTTTGTTGAGCAGATATTTTGATCTAGCCTGCCTTTTCATTTTACTTTTCTTTTTACCTTTTCTGTTTCCTTTCTTTTCCCTTAAAGAAAAATTTGCATGAACTAAAAGAAAATAGAAGATGGAGAAGTATGTAGGGTTGATAGATGTTAGAATTGAATAATCACCAGAGCCAACTCACGTTCACATTTCACGGGATTATACATGAAGACTAGTATCTTCATCTGTAGCGCTAGCAGAGATTGATGAGCTATGAAAAGGAGGGGTTTAGTTTCTTTGGAAAGCTGATTTTGAAATTTTCATTAATTGATTTATTCCTATAGTGTTTTGTAATTACAATTTTTATAGATAAAAAGACAATGCATAAGATAATGATGAGGAAGACGGTAAGCTAGTTCTCAGTTTCTCTATATTTTAGATGGGAAAATTGGCATGAAGTTCATGTATCTGCCAATTCATGCACCAAGTATAACTAGTTTCTTAACAAGTGTGTTGAACGTGAATGCCAAATCATGTAATATACTATTTGATATAATAATATCAATATTATTAAATAAAGCTTTGAATATATATACATACATACACACACACACACACATACATATAAAAGAATAAAGTACAAGTTTGTATGATTGACCAATGTAGATCCATATGGTAACTTGTTGTTGAGGTCAAGATGATTACATATCATCAGAAATTATAAAGTCAAACATGTAATGAAATGCTATATTACTCGGGTTCTTCAAAAATATCGACAGGTGTGTGTTGGATACTCTAGAAATAGTACATGTTTGGAGGATCCGACACAGTTGCGGCAACATTTTCGAAAAGTCGAGTAACATAGATGAAGCGTAACTCACATAATACTCTTTTATAAATGTTATTCTTGGCGTATGTTAATACTCTTATCTGTTTCGACTAGTCTATGATAATCAGGATGGTCGGTGGCATCATGGTTTTTACAACTATCATGAATATTGTCAATTGAACAAGTCATTTTTGAATCAATAATATGTACTTTTTATAATCGCACTATTCCCTGACAGTGAATGAGGTTGATATACATATTGTTTGAACCTTATAATGACTTGGTCATTTACATTAGGTGTTTGATACATCTAAAAATACAATTGCATAAAGAATACACAAAAATATTCAATGCATTTTAGCATGCCTTATTCCTTATAATTTCGGTGTTGTAACACTTCCATGAAACTATATTTGGTGGCAAGATTTTAGCATCTTGACATTATATAAAGTTATTCATTCATCAAAAAACATTTTATATAATGTAAGTTGCAAACCTAGTAAATCCAATAGTAAAGGTAACACTCGTAAACTAACCATTACAAAAGCCATTGTAAAACTCAATTGACAAATAAGAAGATGATTTGAATATTCATAAGTTGAGAACTATATATAATATAAACATAAGTGCTTCATCTTTATGCTAATCTGAAATTCACATTTGATATCTACCTTCCAATTTCTATCTCTGTTGTCAACAACAAGAGAAGTAATTGTGATTTTGTGGTAAGTTCACTCATAGACTAATGTGTTGTTCAATCAAAAACACTGTTTTCTCATGTATAGGGGATAAAGCACCAGGCACTGATGGGTTCTCAATGGCCTTCTACATATAGTGCTAGGAAGTGATTAAGGAGGAAGTGGTAGCTGCCATCTAGAATTTCCATAATCACGGCTACTTTGACAGAAGCTTTAATTCCACTTTTATAGTCCTAATTCCTATGAAAGTGGGAGTCATCTAAATTGGAAGATTTGGCCAATTAGCCTGATTGGGAGCTTCTACAAGATCATCTCATAGATCCTAACAGAAAGACTTAAGAGGGTTATGCCAAAGTTAGTAGATGATTAACAAATGGCCTTTACAAAGGGTATGCAAATTATGGATGCCATTTTGGTGGCCAATAAATGTGTAGATGTGATAAACAGATCCAAAGATCCAGGAATTCTCTGCAAGCTAAGCCTAGAGAAAGCTTCTGATCACTTGAACTAGGAATATCTGTGGAGCACACACAGGGTAATGGGGTTTGGCAACACCTAGATAAAATGGATGAGGTTTTGTATGACCATATCGAAGTTCTCTGTTCTGATGAATGGTTCACCATCTAGTTGCTTTTCCTCTGAGAAAGGATCGAGACAAGGAGATCTCCTTTTCTAGTCATCCTAGCTATGGGAGGTCTAAGTGATATGTTAAAGATTGTTCTGGACTATAATAGAACTGTTAGAATAGGAATAGGAATAAGAATAATATCTACAATCCTACTTAGAATAGGATTAGGAATAGTAATAGTATATGGAATCCTACTTGGAAAAGGATTTTATTATAGTATCCTAGTTGGAAAAGGAGTCTAATATAGTATCTATAAATAGGGTCTCAATGTAATGATGTAAACACAATTCAATAATATTTTTCTCCAATATTTCTCACATGGTATCAGGTCTTGGTAGACAATCAAAGAGCTTCCGCTGTCAGGGGGCGGCTATGACCCATATATGCCGCCCGTCTGGCCAATGATTGTGTTAGCAAAAAAAAAAAGATTAGGTCACCGTGCGTCAATTTTTGGTGACTTGCTAGGGTTGTTTTATGTCAACCCCACATCTGTCAGTGTTTGTGTAGCACCATGCCATCATTCCGGTAACTACTTCTCATATTCAATTTGTATAGTACCGTGAATTTTTCGAACTACTTTCTCATATCTGAGTTGCACGAGACTATGTCTTTTTGGTGACACAGATTTGATTTACATAGTTCCATTCGTCTTTTCGATGACTCATCAAATCTAATTTACGTAGGGTTGTGTCATCATTCCGATTCTACCCATGTAATTTTATTTCTCGAATTGTGATCAATTTCAGCCATCATATCTAATAATCCAGTGCATGGTTTTCTTATCAATTGGACATTAAGAATGTCCTTTTTATGATGGTCTCAAGGAAGAAGTTTATATAGAGCAACCACTTGGTTTTGTAGCTCAAGAGGAGTCGGATAGACTTGTATGTCAATTGTGTAGGCTACTCTATGATCTAAAACGGTCTTCTCAACCTTGATTTGGAAAGTTCAACAACTGTACTTCAGGAATTTATCACTCTGTGTTTTATCGACATTATGTATCAAATTCAATATTTCATAAGAAGACCAAGCACATTGAGATTGACTAGCATGATGCATCAAATTCAGTATTTCACAAGAAGACTAAACACATTGAGATTGGTTGTCTATTTTATGAAGTCAGGTGATCCACTTGCAGATATCTTAGCAAGCTCTTCATCGGTCATCGTATTAATTACATTTGTAACAAGCTAGGTACATATGACTTGTATGTACCAGCTTGAGGGCGAGTGTTAGAATAGGAATAGGAATCTCAATGTAATAATGTAAACACAATTCAATAATATTCTTCTCCAATATTTCTCACAAGAACAATAACAGAATTAGGGGCTTCAAGGTGGGTGAGGAGGATTCACGAGGTGTATCTACCTCCCACTTGACAATATGTTGATGACACATTAGTGTTTTCTTATGCAGAGAGTGAACAACTGCAACACCTAAGGGTTATTTTCATTTTGTTTGAAGCAATATCTGGACTTCATATGAATTGGGGGAAGAGTTTTACCTACCCTGTGAATGAAGTACTAGAGATCAGCCCCTGGCAAACATTTTAGGTGGCAAGATAAGGGAACTTCCCACCACCTATCTTCGCATGCCTTTGGGAGCTACAAGTAAATCTTTGAGCATCTAGAACTCTGTAGTGGAAAAGTGTGAAAAGAAGTTTGTTAACAGGAGAAGTTAATACTTATCCTTGGGTGGTAGTATCACACCGATCAACAGTGTTCTTGAGGCTATGTCAACCTATATGATGTCCCTCTTTCCTATGCTTGGGAAGGTCATTCAAAGGTTGGACACAATAAGAAGAAATTTTCTATGGCAAGGTAATGGAGAAGCGGAAAAGAAATTTCATTTGGTTAAGTCGAATGTTGTTATAACCAACAAAAAAGAGAGAGGTTTGGGAATTAAGAATTTGAAAGTATGTTGTAATGACCCTCCAGGTCATTTCTTCGTTGCTGCATCATTTGCATCGGTTAGAGCATTCCCATAGCAACCACAAGTCATTTATGACATGCTGACACTGATAGTTCGGTCGCCTGGACGTTTGTTTGGAAGATTTGCAATTTTTCATGTTAAAAGTCTATTTAAACAGGAAAAATAAGTTTAGTATTAAAGTTTGAGTAAATGGCCTTGGAAGGAAATCCAACAGTTCCATCAACTCCAAAATTGCCAAAATAGGCTAGAAGCATGTTCGGTTGGAGTAGAGAGGTTTTTGGTGTTAGTTTATACCAAGTTTTCCCTTTTAGCCTTCAGAATAGGCCAATAGTTGACTTTAGTAAACATTCTGGGAAAACGTGCCCGAACGAAAATTTTGACTGTGCAATTAGCTTCCAAACATCGAGTTTGGTCTAGAACGACATTTCGTTTGGTTCCCGAGGCTTCCGTGTGTATTTTGGGTCCCTCAGTAGAAATTAAGTAATTTTGAAGTTAGGAAATAGGACCCATATTCGATCGTAACGACCTCCGATGGAAGTTTCGACTACAACGCTAAGTTCAAAATGTCGTTTACGATTAGACTTCATATATGTTTTGTGTTTTTCTGACTCCGGATGAGTCCGAAGCATCAAAACCAAGGATTTGATGTTAGCTAAAACTCTAGTGCACGCAATCGCGAGCTGGTGGAGAAGGGTGCACGCAATCGTGATGGTCCAGCAAAATGAAGGGTCACGATTGCGATAGGTGCTTTGAGGGGACACATGTACATATATTTCCAGAATGCAAAGGAAATGAGAGCAAAAATTCAAGCTGATTTCAGTGATTCAAAAGGCTAACTTGTGTAATTTTTCAAGAAAATGTCGTGGAAGTGTCGAAAATTGCGTTTGGCATGTCGTTCAAGGTAAATTCCTCTGCTTTGCTGTTGCGTTTAGTTTTGACTATCGAAAACTTTGGATAGTGATTTCTTCGTCGTTTTGAATTGGATTTCAGTGAAATTTGAGTCTATTGTATGTTTTCTCGAGGCGCAAACCGCAATATTGTCGGATTTTGTCAGTTGAGCTGCGTTTGAGGTAAAATCACATTAGAACCTGCTCCATTCTATATTTTTCATAAAGAAATGTCGTGTTATTGAGTTGTTTTGTATTGTATTAAGCATCAGATTGAGCTAGAATTTGAGGTGCTGGTTCGGGTATTTATAAGGGTCGTTATACAGGATCAGTTTCAAGCTTTCAGTGTGAGCACACTTTCCCGCCTTTTTGCCTCGAAATTGGGGTTAAGTCCATTTTCTATGATTTTAATGTCAAAATAACCCTATTGATGAGATGATCCTACCTTTGAAAGCTTGGCCACATTCTGGGATCGTTTGTAGAAGTAAAAGGCCTGTGGAGTGATTTGAAGCGCACGTGATCAGCGTACAAGTAAGCTACGATCTCCCTCCTTCTAGACTGAATTAGAACATGTAAATTTTGTGTGGATAATATGAATATAGCACGAAAAACTTGTTGGACATGCCATGTGCATTGTAACTTTTGCTTATCAGATTTTGGGGCCGACAGGTAATTGGATTATATTGTACTATCTTCCTCGCTTATTGTATCTCACCTGAGACAGAATTGTTGAGGGTCATGGTTGAGTGTGATACAAATATATGTACATGTATGGGAATATGTTGAGCCTGCTTGTGATTGGTATACTAATTTTCTATTATATTCCTGATTATCTGGGCTAACAGAGCATCTATTGACCTGTTGAGACTACTGAGGTTGTTAACCGGTTATCTACTATACTGGATTAGTACTTTCACTGTTTACTATATTTGTGATTATCTGCTATTGTTGGGCCTTAGTCTAGGCTTAGGCTAGTGATGCCCTAGACCTGCGTTGTTCCGGATTGATGGATTATTGTATATGCTTATGATGTGACTTAAGAGTCATAGATCCCAGTAGACCAGATTAGCAGACTTGGGAGTAGTAGAGTAATGCCTCGTTTACATCCTATGCACCACCGGTGTGAGCCCATGTTGGCTCCACAGCCTGTGTTAGAGTCCAAAGCATAGCTTGTGTTAAAGTCTAGAGCATAATCTGCATTGAAGTCCAGAGCGTAGCTTGTGTTGGAGTCCAGGACACAGCCTGATGCTTGCAGTCCAGGCCACTAGGGAATTCTCGGAGTTAAAGTCCAGGATAGTCTGCGTTTAAGTCCAGGGCATTGTCTGAGCTGCAGTTCAGACCATGGGGTTCTATAGGAGACGAGATGATTCTTGCAAAATTGTGATTTCGCGTACAAGATTGGGTTACGTACATTTGGCTATCTAGTGTGCGGGTGTACCCATTGGGCTTATGATGGCCCGACAGGCATATAGGGTGAGGGTAGATAGTATCTTACACTCGCGTACCTGCATGTCCTACATTGTTCTATTCGATACTGCTCAGTTCTACTCTGTATCATTCTTGTTGCATTTCAGTTAGAAGGTTCCATCAGAGTTGTGGTTACGCGTATACAATTGGCTTATGAGCTCAAGTTCAGACTTGACACCTTGAACCTTACACTTATTCACCCTTCATTGTGCATGGGTGTACCTTCTAGACTTATAAGGGCCCAGTTGGCTTACAAACATAGACAATAGGGTCTTACACCTAAGTATATCACTACACCCTCGCCTAGCTGGGGCTACCTTAGTGGTTGTCTGCATGCCTACCTAGTTCTTGTGATTAGACACCTGTGGAGTTACATTCTATCTTATCCCTGCCTTACTTTTCTTCTTGGGTCGGCCTATGATGCCTACTAGGCACCATATCCCTGATATTCACCCCTACCTTTTGCATCTGCTTCGTGATGCAGGTCCCAGCCCAAGTCAATGACGTTGATTCCAACCGGCAGTAGCAATTTCTGAGAGTTAGGTGAGCATCTGACATCCTTGGATCATTGCCGTCTCCTTCAGCACTTGTGGCTCGTCTTTTGCTTTCAAGACTAGCCATGTTTTTTACGTGTATAAATGTATATAGCTTATGACTCAGTTATGTTGTATCGTGTTTACGATAGTCCTGTACAGGTGATTTCCACGTCCTGGGAGGGTTAGTTTAGTGTTGTATGCCTATACATCTAGTATCAGTTCGACTTTCTTATGCTAGTTGTTTTGTTGATTATTTCTTGCTCATACCCATTACTAGCAGTTCCGGGTAAGGGTTAGGCTTGCCTTCGAGGATTAAGGTAGGCGCCATCATGGCATGTAAAGTCGGGTCGTGATAAGGTGGTATCAGAGCCTTAGATTCATTGGTCTCACTTGTACAGAGCTATCGTCTAGTAGTGTCCTGCGAATAGATGCAGAGACATCCGTGACTTATCTTTGGGAGGCTACAAAATGTGTTAGGAAATCTTTCTGCGATTCTATCCTTCTTGCGATTGTCGTGTTAGCTTCATGGAATCTCATTTAGCTCATTCTCTTGCAGTCATGGCTCTCAAAGGTCGACTTACGAGTGGAGATGGGGATGTACCACCAACTCCGAACTAGGACCCTTCTCCAGAGCATATAGAGGAGTGTCCGGATAGCCCTATTTCCCCGCAGCAGAGTGACCCGCAGCAGAACCATCCCCAGCTGCCCTTATTATGACACCTGTAATTTAGGCGGCCATTGTACAACTATTTGCATCTCTTAGGGGTGCGCAGTAGGCATTAGCCCAAGTTCCCGTATCACCAGCGCAGCCCGTACAGCCTCCAACTCCCACCCCAGGAGAGCAACAGCCCCTACCACCCAGCTAGACATTGCAAAGGGGATTAGGCCTTATGAGGATCAGCGAGTGCTTGGTTACTTTTTCAGATTGGGGCCCTGAGATTTCATGAGCTACCAGAGAGGATGCCCACGAGACCCTGATGATTTGTCGTAAGACATTGCAGGCTTCTAGTGGTGATCTCCGGTCATAGGATGCCTCCAGGCATAGTGATCCTCCTTACCCCACCAAGCAGAGCCCCAATGACAGAGACACATCGGTTTTAGGGCAGGTCGGGCCCTCTCAGCCAGCCAGTCAGAGATTCAAAGCTTCAGAGACGGACACTACAGGCCGCAAGGGTCTACACCATGGGGATCGAGCTTCCCCAGGGTGTTATAAGTGTGGAGATCTATATCACTGGTCCCGAGAGTGCCCCGTGAGGAGAGAAATGTCCCAGGCAGCCCCACCCTAGATAGTTAGAGGCAGAAATCGGGATCAAAGCCAGCAAGGCTCCAGACGAGCCCTGTATAGGTCCAGAGATGATGTTATTGTTCACACCTAATTTTGACCGACCTAAACCATTTTAGATTATTATGTGATTAAAATAGGTATATTTATAACTTTTTAAATAAATAAGTTTATATTTAATTTTATCCAAATAATCGCATAGTTTTAACACTCATAATTGGCAAAATTATTATTCATTATTACTGTTATAATCATTAAGTACTTTCATCATCATCATCATTAGTAGTAGTAGTAGTATTTACCTATTATTAGCATTTATTGCTTGTTTTTATTATTATTATAATTATTATTTACTTATTTATTATTATTAATTTATTAGTATCATATTTTAATGCATTGCATAATTTTACCATCTTATTTTATCAATTTTTAATTTAAAGTAACAATTTTAAAATGTTCAAATACTTTTACATATCGATTTTAGTATATATTACGTACATTTGCGAATTTTCTTTGCATAAAATTTTTATTTTGATGGCAATCTATTAAGTTTTTCCTTTAATTTAAATTATAGACATAGTCTTCTTCCTTTTGAAAGCTCAAAGAAGTTCAAATACAGCAGAAAAGACTTGCACTGCTCTCAGACGCTAATGTTTTGCAGATATGCTTAAGAGTGAAGACTAATGACAATAGGGACTACATGTCTACGAGGTATAAATGGAAATAAGTCCAAAGCCTTTTAAGCTGATAAATTGGTGATATAACAATTGTAGAAATTTGGCTGACTTGTAAAATCTCGACCAAGAAGGTCCTAGGAATATATATTTCAACCATCATTATCATTTTAGACCCTAAATAATAACGGATTAAGTATATCTGCAATCATTTCACAAGGATCAGGATCAAATGAATGTGCATTCTCTTTCTCGCAAGCAAAGATATAGTGCTAACCTCTCCGTAACCAACGATCAAGCAAAAATTATTTAGTGCAGATTTTTATGGTCAAAAAAAAGAT
>DF358479.1:80862-108909 GCA_000787875.1 Solanum virginianum
CAGATTATTCAGACCTTAATTGCGTATTACAGATACAGGACAGCAATCACAAGACGACTGTCTCTTGCTTAGTACTGAACACTTTAAAGTTGTTCACAATTGACACCAAAAATTAGTCTGATTATGACACCAGGAAGAACTTCTAAGATACAAAAGTGAGATTCCAATGATGAAAATATTCAAAGGAAGCCATCTATATATGGGACTAAACTTTCCCATCACTATAAGATCCCCCAAAAGACAAAAGTGTTCTTCATGATTCCAAAGAGTTGTTGAGCAATTGTGAAAATACCAACCAATACAGCGGAGGGCATTGCAATCTAAACAACATTGAGAGCATATAAAGTCTAAACTAAGCATTATGAGGAGCTAACTTGAGAACATCAAACATATTAAGGACAACTCACGTCAGTGATGCGGATAGATCTGCTCATTGATGGCTTAAATTGAGTTGTTTTCGCCGTAGAAGGTGATCCAATCACAAAGCCATTATTTTGACTACCCTAGAAACAACAGGATGAGAATATAATGACCATCAACTATAAGATAAATTCGCCGTAGAAGGTGATCCAATCACAAAGCCATTATTTTGACTACCCTAGAAACAACAGGATGAGAATATAATGACCATCAACTATAAGATAAAAAGTATCATATAGTTAATCATGACTCAGCTAAACCTCAGAAATACAGGAAAATATGCACTGAATCTCAAAGTAAATACCACAGTAGGCATACATTTTTTAACAAATGCCCACCACATTTACAGAGATGTATTATTCTGCTTTTACAAGCTTCAGAAATACTCCTCTTACTCCAAACTTACATAACACGCTTTCTATTTTAGGATGTGCTGAAATTTATCTATCATTCAATAATTCAAGTTTAAGTCAAGGCGTTTCCACATCAAATTAACTTTTGAACTACTAATTTAACATTTTGTCTTTTAAGGATTTGGTAGAACTTTTAAGAAAGTCATTTAATAGCCTCAATCATTAAAACATTTGTCAAAGCTACCTTTTATTTCTCCCTTAAGATTTTTTTTTATTTAAGTAAACATATGACCTTTGAGATATATCTGATTAGCAACATCAACTACATAAAACATTAAGTTTCTGGCACTACAGCAATCTCCCATATCCCGTGTCCACTGAATTCACGCGTCACTTTCCATCGACTCTTACTTATCCAATAAACCTCAGTCAAATTTAACTGGAGCCAAGATTTCAATTTGAAAATTTAGCCCTCTTATACTACATTTCCAATATAGAAAATGGAACAATCAAAACTATTATTGAAAAGGGGAGGAACTAGGTGCATGATAGCGAGGCTTGCTATTATCACTGAGAACTGATGGCCCGACGTCAGAAAAAAGTGACGGAACCCAAACCCCCAGACAGGGAAGATGATGACCCCTGCAAACGGAATACAAACGGAGCAACCACCACCAACTTTTGGAAGCTTCCTACCATTGACCTATCAATCAATTGAGGAGACGAAGAAACTAGCAGCTCAGAGGATGAGATTGGCTCAGATCTGTTCAAGAAAAGGGGAAGGAGAACTAAGCTGCTTGACAACTTCAGTTTTCTGAGGCAGGTACATCCACCCAACCTAACACCAACACTTTCTGTCGTCACTAGAGGAAATTGAAGCTCACAATGGGCAAGTGGAAAAGTGGTGTAAAAATTGATGAGAGTGATATGCAAACACAAATAGAATATTGGAAAACTTCTCCATTGGATACGTCATTGGGGACACCCATATGATCAGTTCATGGACAGCTTTGTGACTAGTGTGTGGAACTTTGTTGCAAAACCCCAGATACTGCTGCATCCACAGGGATATTTCATATTCAGGTTTCAGTCCATCAAGAACAGGGATCAGATCCTGCAAGCAGGGCCTTACACGTTCAAGAATAAACCTATGGTGCTCAACAAGCTGTGGGAGGTCGATTTTTCTTTTAATCAGGATGGGTTGAGCATCATTCCTCTATGGGATAAGATTCCTGAACACCCAGTTGAATACTGATCTGCTGAAGCACTTAGCAAGGTTGCTAGTGCGGTTGGAAAACCTATGTACACAGACAATTTCACAGCTCATGCTGAAAAAAATTTCTATGCTAGGGTCCTAATTGAAGTTGATGTCTCTCAGCCTCTGCCTATGGAAGTGGAGATTGAAACTCCATATGGATACCTGCAACAACAAATTGAGTATGACTGGAAAACCCAGCTTTTGTGATGATTGTTTAAAGTTTGGACATGATGTCCTTGAGTGATGGTACAAGTATACAAGGGAGCAGCAAGACTTTGCAGATGAGGTCAAACAACCCCAGAAAAGGAAGAGAGAAACAGGAAGGAAAAGGTAGCTAACCAAGCAGGAATGGCAGCCTAAGGCTGATGCAAATGAAAAGGTAGTAGGGGCAGATGTACACCTCGACCATGCACAGCAACAGCTGAGTAAAGGGACACTATGAATACCAGCATCCCTACAAGAAGTGGGGGCATTGTACTTGGTGTTAAATCCTGAACCAGTAAGTATTGAAGAGAGTAACAAAGGGAAAACAGAAACACTTCCAGCAATTACTGAAGCTGCACCCGTAGTTGGAAGGCTAGGAGATTACAGGCCTCCATGATTAGGGGCCTGAATCAGGTCCATAAAAAGAAAGAGGTGGAACTCTTTCTCTTGAAGAATAAAATTGATGTATTCGGGCATATGGAAACAAAAGTCCAGGAACCCAGGTCAAAGAAGATCCAAAAAAAAAACTGCCCAGGGATGGAATGTTTGTTGTAATTATCCTGTGGCTCTGAACGGGTGGATATGGGTAAAGTGGAAACCCCACAACAATCTCCAGGTCCTCCGAATTACTGATCAATTTATACATTGCTTGGTTGAGGATATTGGGGCCACTACTCAGCGTATCTAACTGTAGTGTATGCACAAAATGATGTTCACCAAAAATTAGTCTTGAGGAGTGATTCAAAGAAACTAAGTGTCCAGGCTCAAAAGGCTTGGATACTTTGTGGTGATTTCAACAGTGTATTATCCTCTCAAGATAGGCTGGGGTCACCTGTTACTTTGGCTGAAACCCAAGGATCTAACATGCTAATGGATGAGCTACAACTTACTCCTCTTAGATCAAAAGGACGTCATTTCACATGGTGCAATAAGCAGGCAACTAGTACAAGGGTCTACAGCAAGATAGATTGGGCTTTAGGGAATTACCATTGGCTTCAAAGTTATGGGAATGTTGAAGCAGATTATATGAATCCGTCGGTATCAGACCACTCTCATATCCGCATAACTTGGTGCTCTCATGGTTTACTGCATCCAAGACCCTTCCGACTACATAAAAATGTCATGGAACTGCCTTAGTTTGGAGATATGGTGACAACAGTATGGGAGCAACGATACCATGAACAACCTATGAAGAATGTGTGGAGAAAGCTGAAAGAATTGAAGTTGATACTGAAAGATACAAATGGATATATGGCATCATACAAACAGAAGCTAGCAAAAGCTAGAGACTCTTGAGATTGGGCAGGGACAAATTCAGCAGAATCCGTTATACAAATGGATATATGGCATCATACAAACAGAAGCTAGCAAAAGCTAGAGACTCTTGAGATTGTGCAGGGACAAATTCAGCAGAATCCGTTTTCTCAAGGATTGTTTGATCAGGCAAGGATACCCTGGCAGATATTGTCAGATGGAGTGCCATAGAGGAACAAATTTTAAGACGGAAATCCAGGGCCACTTGAATTGAATGTAGTGACTCAAACTCCACAGGTACTTCCATGATCAGTGGAAAATTCGATCAAGCAGGAATGCAATTACTACTATCTACACTGACTCAGAAAGAAAACTAGTAGATCCAACTCTGATAGAGAAGGAGTTTATCACTGTGTTCACTTCATTGATGGGTGCCAGTGCAGATCAATTACCATGTCCTAATACGAGATTATTAAAACAGGGACATGCCTTACACTAGAGCAGCAAAGAGGGTTAAATACAAGAGTTAACAGATGAGGAGGTTACACAGGCAATCAAGGATATGCCAAAAGACAAAGCCCCAGGTGTTGATGGATTTCCAATTGAATTCTTTATCCAGACCTGGAGCACAGTAAAAGAAGATGTACTCAAAGCTGTAAAGAACTTTTTCACTTCAGGAGTACTACCAGACACATCTAGTTTATTCTATTTATGGGTTTTTGAGACAAGGGTTCCCAAGAAACAGCCTCTCTATCTTGTAAGGTAGTGGTAAGGTCTGCGTACATTCTACCCTCCCCAGACCCCACTTGTGGGATTCCACTGGGTATGAGTTGTTGTTGTTGGGTACTACCAGACATGATCAACACGACTGCAATTACCCTGGTCTAACAGGTCCCAGCCCCTACAAAGGTAGAAGACTATAGACCTATTGTTTGTTGTACAACATTGTACAAAATTTTTCAAAGGTCTTAACCAGGAGGTTGAAACTGGTACCTGATAGGCTTATTGGACAAGCTCAATCTACATTTATTGAGGGCAGGGGTATAATAGATAACATACTGTTTAGCTATGAGCTCTTTAAAGGATATAACAGGAAGGGGATCTCCCGTAGGTGTGTTATGAAGGTAGACCTTAGAAAAGTTTATGATACACTTGAATGGACTTCTCTTAGAAGAATGATGACTGATCTAGGCTTCCCTGCAAAGTTTGTACAGTGGACTATGACTTGTATTTCAACTGTTTCCTATTCTCTGATTGTAAATGGTGGATTAACACCTCCTTACAGGGGGAAGAGGGGAATTAGGCAGGGGGACCCTATGTCCCCATACCTGTTTGTTATAGCTATGGAAGACCTAGGGAGGGAAATGAATCAATTGAAGAGGGATGGAAATTTTAATTTCCACCCTAGATGTTTGAAGCTGGATAGTACTCGCATTTGTTTTGCAGATGATCTACTCATGTTCTGTAGAGCATATCTTGAGTCTATTAGGCTGATGAAGGCAGCATTTCAAAGATTCTCATCAACATCTGGACTAAATGCAAATATTGACAAGAGTGCAATATATGTGGCAGGCATTTCTGATTCAACTAGACATATGCTAATTGAGACACTGGGATTTACCATTGGCTCTCTTCCTTTTAGATACTTGGGTGTCCCCCCTGAGCTCCAAGAAACTATCAATTCACCAATATATGCCCCTCCTTGAAAAGATCACTTGTTGGTCTGCCAATCTATTATCTTATTCCGGAAGAGTGCAACAGATAAAGTCTATTATATTTGGAATACAAACATACTGGGCGGAAATTTTTCTATTCCCAAAGAAGGTTATAAAGATGATCAACACAATTTGTAGGACTTTCCTTTGGACAGGGAGTGTGTCAGTTTCAAAGAAGGCATTGGTCACATGGGAAAAGGTGTGCAGACCAAAGGCTGCAGGAGGATTAAATATCTTGTACTTAGAGCTTTGGAACAAGGCAGCTATTTTGAAGCACCTATGGGATATAGCCAGGAAAAAAGATTGTCTTTGGATACAATGGATACACACTCATTATACAAAGACAAGAAGCTTGGAAACTATCACTACACCAAAAGCTGCATCTTGGGTGATACGGAAGATAATGGATACCAAAGATTTGATTCTACAGCATCAAGGCTTTCATGGAAATCTATCAACTAGGCTCTTGTCAGTACACGCTGAGAAAGGTTTCTCTATCAATTACGTTAAGTTAATGCCCCAAATCCCAAAGCAGATTGGAAAATATAGCTCTAAAAGCAACCATTCATCCAAGATTCCAGTTTACACTTTGGCTAGCTTCACAACAAAGGCTTGCCACAGTGGATAGACTATTGAAATTTGGCATCCAAGTACCGCTGGAAAGCGCTTTTTGTGGCATTCATGAGGAAACTTTTAACCACTTATTCTTTGCATGTAGAGTTACAAGAAAACTAAGGAGCAGACTATGTGTATGAATGGGAAATCATAAGATCAGCAATGCTTGGAAAGAAGAACTGCAGTGGGCCCGTAAACAAGCAAAAAGAAAATCCGGTGACGGAACAATAGCTATCTATGTTTTTGTTATGACCATTGCAAGTATCTGGAAAGAAAGGAACAAACTTAGATTTCAGGGCTCCAGCTATGGGAGGATCATATATGCAAAGAAATTGTACTTGATCTCCACATCAGTGGAAAGGATCAAAAGAAATGGCAACAAGCATTATTAAGATTGAATAGTTTTCCTTAGCTGTTACTCGATGTAGGGATTACTAATGGTTGTATGTTACTATTTGTTTTATGTTTTTGCACTGCACTTGGAGCTATACTCTCCAGATAGTGCAGTCTTTCAACCAGTAGGATAGGGGAAATTTTAGTCATTCTGTGGGAGGGTGAATAGTCATGCTTCACCCATGAACTCTATTGTACATATTTTTTTTGAGGCATTTTCTACTCAAAAAATAAATTAATTAATTAATTAATTAATTTCCAATATTGGACAACAAAAATTATGAAGACTTAACTTTCTTAAATATTTAAACATACATGGATACAAGATTGAGCACCAAGTTCCATCAGTACAATTACATCTAAACATGCTTGTTGAACCTGATAATAATTGTTATTAGACAATAAGTCTGTGTTATCTCAATGCTGATACATTTAAATCTTAATTCAAACTCTCCAAGCATTTAGGTATCTATAGATGTTGAAGATGTTGACTTTTCAGCTCTCCATTTTTAAGAAATAATTGGCATTATTTATTGAGATAGGTAATATTGTATTCCTCAACATCAAGGACATGTTGGAGACCTACAAAATATTGTGAAACAACACAATAACTACGGCAATTACAAGGATCCTAAAAGATCTACAAACTGTTCAACTTGCTCTACGCTTTCTTCTTTAGACCAAAAATGAAAGGTTATAGTAAAGTTCCATTTAACCTTTTGAATGAAAGTAAAACTATCTTTAAAACATCTATTGTTTCTCTTTCATACTGTCCACCATATACTAGGTGGAGTTATGCTCCACCACTTCTTCTGACATTTGCTTCCTACTCTCCTGATCCAGAAGCTAAGATCTGTTTGTTGTATGTTCTGGCAGTTTCCACATAGTTTTCTTGAGGCTAAGAAATAATGCCCAAATCTGTGGAGTAACTTTGCAATGTAGGAACAAGTGGTGGTTAGTTTCCTCAGCCACATTGCACAGGATGCACCTAGATGCTGCTATATGGAAACCTCTCCTTTGAAATCTTTCCTAGGTAGGATATGTTTTTCTAACTATCAATCAAGTAAATACTTTACCTTCGTTGAGCCATGTTTTTCTAGACCTGCTTCCAGGGGCCTGTATTACGACTTGGTTTCTCTATCCCTTTCTTCCTGTAAAGCCTATTCCCTGAAAATCTGTCATCATTGTCATGCTTCCACCTTACTGTATCAGGCACTGAAGTTATACCTTTAAATCCACTTAATTGCAGCATCAACAGCACTCTCCACTTCCCAATCATTCATCTGTCTTCTGAAGGAGCTGTTCCATCCTTGAGGAGATCATATGTCAACTACTGTGGCATCTGGATAGAAAAGAGAATAGACCTGGATATGAGTTCATTAAGGTCTCATGTCCAATGCAGTTCTCTTTCCATAAAAGGATCTTGGTGTCATTCTGCACTTTATAATGTAAGCTCCTTGCCAGTTTGGACCGAAGATTCACAATTGTTCTTCACACTGCAACACTGTAAGTGCTAGATACTGTGTTAATACACCATCAGTAATTCTGCCCATATTTGCTATGAATTACTTCCTTCCACAATGCATAATCCTCCCTAGAAAATCTGCAGAGCGACTTCATTAGCAAGCAATTATTTTGCACCTTCAAATTTCTGATACAAAGACCACTAGAATGCCTGCTCAACTATGTAGTGTGCCAAGTTAACCAAATGTATTCCTTTACCCTCTTTATTCTCATCCACAAAAACTTCTCAACTTATCCAACTTGTTCTCCACCTCGGAGGGAATGGGGAGTAATGACATTACATAAGTTGGTAGTGGATCCAAAAGTGAATTAGTCAGAGTAATTGTTCCTCCTTGAGAAAGGTATTGAGTTTTACACTCCGATATCTTCTTTTCAGTTTTTCCCACTATTCTATCACAAATTTCCAGCTCCTTATGTTTGTCCCCTAAAGGAATGTCTAGATACACTATTGGGAATCGGTCTATTCTATATTCCAACATGCTAGCCAGATTCTGCATATGTGATACTATTTTGATAGGAAATAGACTGCTCTTCCTCCAATTTACATACAGCCAGAAGTAGCCTCAAAGATCACAAAAATCATACTTATCAAGCTAAGCTGTTCTGCCTTAGCTTCATAGAAAATAACAGTATCTGCATAAAGCAGATGGCATATATGCATCTCTTGTACTCAATTGTTGCCTAAGTTGAAACCCTTTCAGCCACTAGCCACCCTCATCATGTTTTTGAAATCCTCCATGGTTAGCAAGGAGAGGAAAAGTGAAAGAGGATCTCCCTTTACGTGACCTTACTGAGTCAAGAAAACGACTTCCTTAATTTTCATTCATAGAAGTCTTAATGACTAGAAGTTTGAAGCTGGCACTTTCTTCCTTCGTCTTAAGTAAAGTGCAATTTACTTTTTCGATTCGAAACTCTTAGTCAAGCTGGCAAATCGATTTTTTGTTTGAGGTTCCATAGGAAAAAGTGGAACCACCGCCCAATGGTACTTTTACCTAAGTGTGGTCACCGATGGCCAATACCTTTTCAAGACTATCGAAACGGATTTGCATCATGTAGGGGCCATCATTAAGGTATTGGTGGCTAATACCTTCTCCATTCCCATGGCTCGAGAACCTAACAGTCTTGATGCAAAATCCAATCTACTTTAACCACATCTCACCAAAACCCATTTGTTTAAGAATATTCAAAAGGAACTCCTAGTTGACATGATCATAAGCCTTCTCAACATCTACTTTACACCTAGTACCTGGATCTTCACCTTTGAGCCTCGAGTACAAAAAACCATTGGCTATTAGTGTAGTATCCATGATTTGTCTCCCTTTAATGAAAGATAATGGATTCTTGATAAACGACTTGCCCACCACCCTCTTTTGCCTCTCTGCTAGAAGCTTACCAATGATTTTTATAGATTCCACTAATGAGGCTTATAGATCTGAAATCTTGAGAATTTAGAGACCCTAATTTCTTAGGAATTAAAGCAACATATGAAGCTCTTCTCAAACAATTGACGGGAATGGAAGTGATGAAAAGTGTTCATAATATCCTCCCTCAGCATATCCTGAAAAGCCTGGTAAAAGCTCATCAAAAAGCCATATGAGCCTGGAGCCTGGAGGCTTATCCCTACCACATAATATGATACAATCAAGAGCTCCGACTTCATCAAAGTGTCCTTGCAACCATTCATTTTCCTCATTATTGATACTTGAGACCACGTGAAGGTTAAAATCGGGTCTTCGTTACTCTATTTCTTTATAAAGATTCTGGTAAAAGTTGATGGTCTTCATTTTAATAGCTTCAGGATGGTAATAAAGGCCCCTTCCACCTCTAAATTGTCAATGGAATTAAATCTCTTTTGTTTGAGAAAATTCCATGGAAATACTTGGTGTTCTTGTCACCAATTTTAAGCCATTATATTCTAGCTCTTTGCCTCAGAGCTGTCTCCTCATTCCTAGCCACTTCCCTCAAACTCTGTGCTAAGTGGGCTTTTTGGAGAAGTTCATTTTCAGAGGAATTCTTAGTTCCTGACTCTCTTACAAGATGGATATCTGATTTAAAATCTCATCTCTCTGTTTTCAACTATTTCTATCTTCCAAACCCCATTCCTTCAATTTCTCTTTTAACATCTTCAATTTTGCAGCCAAAATGAATGAGACTGACCCACTTGCACGAAAAGAAACCCATTGGGCCTTGACTTTGCCTCTGAATCCTTACAGTACCATTTACCATTGTTCAAACGTAAAATATGACTTCTAAAGATTCAAATCCCCACAGGATAAAATAAATACATAATAGGATTGTGATTTGAGACCAAGTCTAAGGAAAAGGTTTTTTGCTTGATCTGAGAGAGATTCCTCCCATTGGTGAGAATAAAGGAATCTATCTATTTTGGAAGTTGTCATGTGATTTCTCCTCTCCTCCAAAGGAAAGATCCTCCAAATAAAGAAGTATCAAAGAACTCCGTGTCATTTATCCAATTTGTAAACTCATACATAACCCTTCAAATCTTATGGCAATCTTTTCTCTCATCCGAATATCAGGTGATGTTGAAGTCACCAAACACAACCCATGGCCCATTGCACAAGCTCTTGTATTCAAAAACCAAGTCAACTCTTGGTTAATGCCCTCAAACTTACAAGTGATCATTTGTCTAGCACTCTACCCAACTTCCCTTTCCGGTACCTTTATCCCATATCACCACTATTACCCACTCCCGGTTATAGCGTCTAAGTGAGTCTCCCTCAACTATTTGTTATGCCACACTTGCTGGATCAAACTAAAATCAAACGCACCCTGTTTGGTCTCTACTAGGACATAAATATCAAGTTCTCATTGTTGAATTTAACTCCTAACTAAGCTTTTTTTATCATCCCTGTTAACCCCCCTAATGTTCCAAGATAGGATTTTGGTCTTCATTGAGCAATAAAAGGTGTTATCCTCCCCCACTTCTTGGTTTCCCCTCTTTAAACTTCTAATGAAACCCATAGTGTAGCTTGTTCTTCTCCCATACTCAAAAGGAGGATCACTAGCTTGGAGCTTGTTGGTCATCTGTCTACTAGAATTAGTCCCTTGTTCATCTCCTGTTCCTTCACTGTCTTCGCATGAACTTTCTATTGAGTGTCCCTTGTGTTATGAAAAATGCAAGTCAACTCCCTACAAATCTGAGTTTAGGAAGCCCCTAGAAAAATTTTCTTCTTATAATGAGGAATTTCCTATCCTCATAAAAGGTTCCAACCTTTGATGTATAAGTGTTTATCTAAGGCAATGTATTATCCCTGACCATGTTTATTTGGTGAATCAAAGATTCAGCAGTTGTTATTTTCATGGGCTCGTTTTTCGTTGGAATAGGGTTATTACGAGCTAGAAGAGGCCCATTACATTCCTTAACAATAAAAGGTCCAACAACAATTTTAAAGGTAGAATGACTTGGGATACCCTTATACTTGGCTCGAATTGTCAATTGGACCCTTCTAATCACAACTTTGTCAACTAAACACTTAAACGCTTTGAAACTCGACATTTTAAACGCTTTTCTCACCGGTCATTGGTGCATGTAATACAATCACTACATGTCAAATTCCACGTTAGCTTTGAATGCCACATATGAAATGAAATGTTAAAATTAAATTAAACCCCCAAAACATTATTTCAGATATCATTTCTCTTTCTTCCCTTTGGCTTTGATTTCCCTTCTTCTTCCCTTCTCTGCAATTTTGCATCAATTTTTACTTTTTTACTTTTTATAATTTGTTCAATTGGTATAGAATTTTTGTGTTCTTAAAATAGAATGATGAAATTTGAAAATAGACGGAAGCAACAAGTTGAAAATATGTTGCCAGGGTGGGGGATTTCAATATTTTTAAGAACGAAATCACTATTTTGAAATTTGAAAAGAGATTGAAGCAATATGTAAGAAAGAAATTTTAATTCTCAGTAATGGGTTTTTATTTTTCCATGGCATGCAATTAATTTTTGAAAGAAAAAAAAACAATCGACTCTTTTGAGCTGACAATGCCTATCAGCGATGTAATGTTTTAGTTGCAAAGTGTCTTCATCTTCTAGCAGTAGCTCATGCAAATGCTTCTATGCATTTGTGTGGGGGTGGGGTGGGGTGGGGGGGGGAAGCAAATCCTTAATCAAATTTGTAGTTTTTAAGTTATTGAAGACTTTTCAACTTTTATTTTTTTTATTTATTTATTTTATTTTGTTTTATTACTTTTTTAGGAAGGTAACAATCGTATTTCTATTAAACAAAACTTAGACACCCCAAAAAGAAGTGCTAAGTCTAGATCTTTACAAAAACAACCCAAAGGTATAAAAGACCATTGTCCAAAAACCTATATTCTTATATATTGCCAATTAAATCAACTACACCAAATCCTCCCCTCCTCAGTAACCCCACTATACCAAATGCTTAGAAGCCACAAAGTAGAGCTAAGAATTACCCATTTTATATCCAATACAAAAGTACATGTGTCATAGATTTATAGTTGTCATGCAGTGTAAAACGAGGTGTTCATTGCTCTCAACCTCCTGATCACATAAAAGAGACATCTTGAACAAATCTAAAAAAATCTTCTTTGTAAGTTGACTTGAGTTAGGCATGCTTTCCTAATTACCAAATAAACAAAACAAGACACCTCCATTGGAATTTTTACTTTCCAAACCTGTTTCAAGACCAATTCACCTTAGTAGGGCCTCTCTAATTCAGGTTCCAGTAAACAGATTTTACTGAAAAATATCCCTTTGTTATTCATTTTCCATCTAAGTCTTTAAGGGTAATTGGATGTACCACCAAAAGATTCCTATAACTGCAACATTCCGACAAAACTCTCAACTTCCCAATCATTTAGGGCTCTTCTAAAAATCAGATCCCAACTTTGTAGACTCCACAATTGATTGATCATGCCATGCTGTTAAACCATGTCAAGTTTGACTAGACTTGGTGAGTACAGTGGGAATTGTTATGTGGGTTTTGAGAGGTGGAAGAAAATGGAAGTGAGGAAGTTGTCAACATATAGTTAGAGACTTGAGAACAGAAAAGGAGAACTATCGTGGGACTGAATAAATACAAATTTAAAGCTTTTATGAGTTATTACGAAATGAAAAAAGCTAATGCAAGAGATGCCATTGAAGCTGCTCAAAATCACAAAGGTTGGCTGATATATAGGGGGTACTTTTTTATAGATGCGGGTCAAGTTAGTATGTTCAATGAACCAAAGAAGTTCATTTTTGTTCAACATTGGTGAATAAATAAATGAGGAAGAAGATGACTCTTAATGTCAATAATTGGCCTTTGGTACCTTTTCAGAAGGCAATAGGCCCCTTAAAGACGTGTATTACATGCACTTTGGTAAAATATGTCACATAGGATGATTAGTTGAACAAAAAGGGTTTAAAATGTTGAGTTTCAAAGGTTTTATGTGTTCAGTTGGCAAAGTCATGAGTAGAAGGTCCAAGTGACAATCTGAGTCAAGCATATGGGCCTCCCAGACCATCCTGTCATTTCTAAAACCTGTGCGCCCACAGAAACTCTAAGGCAGGCCACGCGACCCCCAACCTTGACCACGTGGTTAGTTTTAACTCTTGGACTAACCCCTTAATTGTATTGATATCCTCTAAGTACTTTTCTTTATCTCTTTGCCCAAAGCATTCTTATAGCTCTATTGTCTGTGATTGCAGGCGAAGGTTGACATATCCTGCCCCAGACATAGGATTGTCACCTCAACTAAAGTGCTTGCTTGTCTTCAATCTTTTGTACCTCATCGGAGCTTCACACAAAATCAGAAAGGAAAAGGTTAAGTCTCCATCAATGACTATGATACAAGAAAATCCTTTTTGCCCGTCCCTTCACCCAGAATCAAGCCCATCTCAAATGGCTCTTGAGTTGTGTTTCCTTCTCCCTCTCGATTCATCCTCCGCATTGGTCGCCTATTTCATTCACTACTTTGTCGTACCATAACTGTAAAGCCAGCCCTAGAACTCATATCCAGAACCAGTCAAACATGACATGGTTTGGGTAAGATCACATTTTGGGGGACCACCAATCCAGTGTGAACTAGTTGTTACGCCTCTTCCAGTCCCCCGTCAAAATGTGTTCTGCATCCTTCCTTGACTGTTTCAAGAATTGGGTTCCATTCATGTCGACATCTGTAGATTATGAACATCTTTCTAGGTGTATTGACCCACCTTCTGACATCACTGTGAGTGGGTATTTCATAATAATCAGGAATTTGTTCTAATAGGCATCTGCAGAGAGGGTCTTTGTCATCGGCATTAGGGACAACTGTTGAAGATTTCTGAACTGTTGCTGGACACATTTGGAACCACATATTCTTGTTGTGATGCCAGCCCTATATCTCCCTTCTCCTCTTACAGTGGCCTGGGTTCCCCCTTGTCTGTGAGCAACTCTTGTACGCTGACTCCTATATTCATGAAGCTATCAATTTTTGAGATGAACCCACCTATCCTTCATTAGATGTGTTTTATTGGTGGAATAATCATAGATCTCCCCTGTCCATTAATTGTAATAACAGAAATGAATTTACCATGCTTGTTGCACTCTAAAGAGAAATAAATGTCAGTAGACAAATCTTTACATCTCCAAGACTTACAGGACTTCTCCTGATATTTGTCGCTTCTTTTAACCTTCTACACAACCACACGAGTGCTCCTCTACTCAACATCATCCTTCTGAGATAGAGTCTAGCACTCTCCACCCATTCATAGCAAATCTCATATGAGGATTTGGTCTATGTAAGGTCATAAGACTTCTCCCTAATCTAAAATAGATATGGTTCTCCACGGACAAGGTTTAGAAAATAAAGAAGAGAGAGAGAGAAGGGATATTTCAGTGTTTGATTACGTATAAATGTTCTTGCATTAATTTTTATTGCTTGCTTACCAAAATCTAGAAAATAAGTAAGAAATTCATTATTTTCAAGAAAACAATTTCCTCCATACCAAACACATCCCAAGTCTCCAACTATCATTAAGATAATATTAAAGACACCATAAAGTCATTAACTATTCATTTTCCACGCTTGTTGACGTCAGCTAAATCAAAGTGGGAGATTTTCTAGGCAAATAAATTACACCTATGTTACATTTTGTAGCCATTCATCTCTTATTATAAATTTATTTTATTTTTAACCAAAGGATGGTGTGGATCTATTTACGAAAAAAATGGAGAACTAAAATATCAGTATCCACATATCTCTAAAATTTGAAGAGTTAGTGTCATGAATTATATTGGCATAGATATCAAGATGAAGCACTTGATATCCACCAACATAATCATCGTTAGGTTCAACAAGCATATTAAAGATTTAATTTAATTGATGGAAAGTTTAAGAAAGTTAAGCCTTCATTTTTAGGATACTTTTTGGTGAAATATTAAGATTTTAGTCTAATATGATATAATTTTCAATTGGAATCTTAGAGTTGAGCAACACCTATAGGGTAGCTTTTGTAGGTTTTGAGAAAGAAACACTAGCTCTTCTTATGAGAATTGATGAAAAGAAAGAAGGTCAAGAGAGGACAACTACAACCCCAAAGAGTAGAGGAATTAGGTAGAACGAGTTTTAAAAAATCTAAGATCAAGCCTAAATGAAGAGGTAAAAGGAGTCAAAAATAGGGGAGAAACTTTTTTTTGACTTATAAATGAAAGTCAAATTAATCACTTGGACCGTGAGGATGCTCAATACACCAGTAGCAGAGTACTGATCAAAATGTTATTTCAAAAGTGAAAAAGGTTGACATATATATCCTGCAAGAAACAAAAGTATGTACGGGAGTAGAAGACACAGCCAAACAGTTTTGGCGATGCAAATGGATAAAATGTGGGTATATGGAAGCAAAAGGTAACAAGGGGGGAATCTTAATCATGTGGGACAGTAGGAACTAGAGGGGGGTCCAAGTCGAGATGGGTCAGCATTTCATAACCTATGAATTTGTCTCAACTCAAAATTCTTTCACCTGGTATGTAACGGATGTGTATGCTCCACATACCAGAGAATAGAAATTAGTTTGTTGGGAAGAGATATCTGCAATTAAGGAATTATGTGTGTGTGTGTTTGGGGTTTGGGGGGGGGGGGTGTTTGATGCAATATAATCATTTAATGTAATGACTGATTTTACAAGGTGGTTTGAAAAAATGGAACTGCATGATCCTCACATGAGTGGAGGAAAATTCACATGGTTCACAAGAGTCAATCATCCTAGTGCAGCCAGACTCGACAAAATTTTGTTCTCTATGGAGTGGTAGGGGAGCTTTAAGAACATTAGACAAAAGTTTATGCCTGGAGCATTGTCTGATCATTTCTTGTCACTCTAGAATGTGGAGATTGGGAACAGAAAAGACCAACTTTAAGTTTGAAAATTGGTGGTTAAAAGTGGAGGGATTCAAAAAATTAGTAGAGTCATGGTGGAATGAGTTCTTCGTGGAAGGTTGTCCAGCAGACTACAAGCTAAATATTAAACTCGGATTGCCCAAACAGAAGCTGAAAGATTGAGCAGAACCACCTTTGGGGAATTGACCAACAAAAAGAACAGTTTACTAGAGGAACTGGCATAAATCAATTTGACAATGGGAAGTAGAGACCTATCAAAGGAAGAAATGAGAGCAACATTGTAGTTGAATGGGAATATATGCTAACAACGAGGAGCCAAATGGCGACAGAATTCCAGAGTGTTGTGGTTGAAGCAGGGAGACAACACAAAGTTTTTCCAAAAATGGCAACGCTCAGGGAGGATTTAACATTTTTTTCCTGAGGAAAAAAAAGTGCTAATCCTCCATGAGGATTTAACACTAAAAATATATCAGTGGTTAGAGGAGACGAAATTGTAGAACCTAAAGAAATTAAGACTGCTATGCTTGAGTTTTATAGAAGACTTTACTCAAAATGAGAAAGTTGGAGGCCAGATTTTGACATGATAGATTGCCTAACCATTTCATGGGAGGAACAAAATTGGCTTCAAAGACCTTTTCCTGAAGAAGAGGTATTGAATGTAATCAAGCAATGTGATGGAGAGTTGGAGACGAAGCCCCAGGCCTAGATGGTTTGACAATGAGTTTCTTCAAGGTTTGTTGGGACACTGTGAAGGTGGATCTACTGGAAAATGTTCATAACTTCCATCAGAAAGAGTTATTTGAAAAGTCTTTCAATGTCACCTTCATAGCCTTAATACCGAAAAAAGCTACAGCTAAGGAGCTTAAGGATTTCAGACCTATCAATTTGATAAGAAGTGTCTTCAAGATACTTTCCAAGCTTATTATTGAGAGGTTGAAGTCAGTTACAGGAACACTAGTAAATGAACACCAAATGGTTTTTCTAAAAGACAGACTGATTATGGATGCGGCTCTCTTAGCCAATGAATTAGTGGATTCCACATTGAAACAAAAGCACTAGGAATCTTATGCAAACTTGATCTAGAGAAAGCATATGACCATGTCAACAGGAAGTTTCAACTAAAGGTGCTGAAAGACATGGGTTTTGGTATAAAATAGGTCAACTGGATACATTTCTTCATCTCTAATGTAAAGTTCTCTACTTATAATTGAAAATAATGAAGGCTTCTTTCCGTCTAAAGGGGGTTGAGGCAGGGTAGTCCTATATCACCTTTTTTGTTTATCTTAGCTATGGAGGTCCTCTACCACATGATCAGGAGGGCAAGGGCGAAGGGTTGGTTAAAGGGTTTCCACGCTTAGGGTGCAGGGATGCCCCAGAAGATGAAAGGGCAATCACACATTTGCTTTATGCAGATGACTCATAAATATTTTGTAAAGCTGAAGCATCACATATCAGACATATTAGGGTTATCCTCACTATTTTTGAAGCCATTTATAGTGTTTATGTTAATTGGAAAAAGAGTTATCTTTACGCAGTGAACAAAGTTGATAATATGGAGATATTAGCAAGTAATCTTGGATGTGAGGTAGCTGCCTTACCCACAAAGTACCTAGGGATGCCCCTGGGTGCAAAGAACAAAGAGACGGAGGTCTGAGGAGAAGTGCTTAAGAGATGTGACAGGAGATTGGCAAGATGGAAGTGTCAATATTTGTCCTTAGGAGGGAGACTAACACTAGTCAAATTTATGTTGGATTCCCATCCTTCCTATGTGATGAGCCTTTTTTCTATACCAAAGAGTATTGAGAAGAGAATAAAATTTGCACAGAAGAACTTTTCGTGGAATGAAACCAAGTAGCAGAAAGGTCACAACCTAGTAGTAAACTGGGATGCTTGTTCACTTCACAAGAAGCAGGGGGATTAGGTATTAAGAACCTCAGTCTCCAAAACTCTCGTCTTTTGCAAAAATGATTATAGAAGTCCTGTACTGAGGATAGGGCCTTTATGGAAAAGATTCATCATTGAGAAATAAGGACTTCAAAGTCACTAGCTCACTGAAGATGCCCTTGTGTCTAGAAGACTATTCCGAGACTGGCCCTAGTTTCAAGTTTTTTTTTTTTTTTTTTTTTTTTTTTTTTTTTAAAAATGCCTAGTTTCAAGAAAATATTCAACTCAAGGTGGGTAATGGCCTGAAGATTAATGAACATTGGATAGGTGTGAGGAGCTTGAAATATCTATTCCCTGATTAGTACCTCAACAGTCAATAGACTGGGGCCACTATAGCTCAAATGTGAAGCACACAATGTTGGAACTTCAACTTTAGAATGGCCCTAAATGATTGGGAGGTTCAAAAAGTTGCAAATTTCTTATGGTAATGAATGATTTCAATGGAATTACCAATATACCTGACAGTAAAATTCACAGCAAGGATGCTTTCACTGTGAAGTCCTGCTATTAGAGGAATACTGGCCAGCTACAGATTAGGAACTGGCCTCGGAAGTTGATGTGGAAAGCCAAAGTCCCCTGAAAGTTTCTTGTTTTATGTGGTTAGTTGATAGAGACGCTTGAGTCATGAAGTACTACAGAGAAGAGATGGACGGATTTGCTCAAGATGTTTTATGTGACCAAGATGCTGAAATAAATAGCCATATATTTCTGCACTGTAAAACAACTACAAATCTGTGGAGCATGTTCTTGTGTATACTTGGAGTGAGTTGGGTGGTTCCCAAAACTACTAAAAGTATGATGGACTGCTGGAAAGAGGTTAGAAAAAGAGAGTTAGAAGAGGACCGGTGGGAATTGATTCTTGCAAGCATCTGGTGGACATTGTGGACGGAAAGAAAAGCAAGATGCTTTGGAGACAAAACCAACAGCATTCAAAAAGTCGAAGGAATAACCGTAGTCTTCTTAGTTTCTGTGTAGACAGGATATGGTGGAGGATATAACTTTTCGTTGATTTTATAGGAAAATTGTATAGCTCAATAGACTAGTTCTTATGGCCTTCTGGTTTTTGCCCTATGGGATGTAAGTCCTCATTCTCATCGTTTGGATGATGGAATTTTGTGAATAAATAGTTACCTTTCCCTCAAAAAAGAATTGATGAAGAGTCGCACTCAAAAAGAGAGATCAGGCTTCACTTCAACCAAGGCAGCAAGAAAGGTTTCATTGCCCTTCCTTAAGCCTTTGTCTAAAGCAATAACAAATAGCATCGGAGTCTTGTACTTAGCAAATTTTTCAGCTTCTCCATATGGATGAACAACCTTCAAGAAACTTGGATTGGCTTTATGGGCTTTTTCCCTATATAGTTAAATAAAATTCAATTTGGCCCAATAACATGGGGCATAGAAAGGTCTATGGGATGTAAGTGCTTGTTCTCATCGTTTTGTTTTTGTCCTATGGGATGTAAGTGCTCATTCTCATTGTTTGGATGATGGAATTTTGTGAATAGCAAGTTACCTTTGCCTCAAAAAAAAGAATTGATGAAGAGTCGCAATTGAAAAGAGAGTAGAATGGAGAAAAGATTTATAAATGAAAGACAGTTTATCTTTTCAAATGCCATTATCACCAAGGGGCATAACTATTTTTATATAAGAATTTCCTTACTAAAAGGCAAACCCTCTGCATTAAAAAGTAGCATATATAAACTAGAAACCCTCTTCAAGAAACATTATTCTCAACAAAATGCAAGTTCCTCTAGAATTTGCACCTGAGACTCTGACTCCTCAAACACTCTTCTATTTCTATCCTTCCATATATTCAACATAAGTGCAAAACTTACCACTCCCCATCTACAATTTTGTGTGTTTTCCTTTTAAACTTTCAAGAAATTTTTTTATGACAAGGGAAATAGGCAGCCGCTCTATGCAATAACTCGCAAACCACACGGGAGAGGTAACCCCCCACCAGGCTTAGACCCAGAAGGCCCTTGCTTTCGCAGGCAAGGGGTTTCGAACTTGACACCTCCAACGTGAAAGTTCCAAGGTCTTAAACTTTCAAGATTTTAATTATGATATCATCATTTATCTACTGAAACTTATGTTTGTAAATATTGTATCATATCATATAAATTTTGGTGAAAGTACTTCTTTTCCAAATATTAATTTTTAGTGAAGCTTCATATAGGAAGAAAGACACTGGCTTGCTACAGGAAACAGTCTCCAGGATATACATGAAACTCATAGCAGGTACTAAGGAATTTGGCTTAATCAAACAAACTAGCAGAGAAATCCATTAACAACTAAGAAATGAGCTTCTACAAGTTAAGGTGATTAAATCTCAAAAATAAAGCAATCAAGTGTATATCCCCGTTCATAACCTTCTCTTGCAAATTTTGAGAATGATTTCTTTTGATAAATGTTGCTATTTTTGTATAATGCCTCAAAATTAAACCCATTTTCTGAGGTTGAAAAGCTTTGCTCATCAAACATATTAAACTTATTTCCAAACAACATCCAATCAACTAGCAACCTTCAATTCCAAACATCTTTGTGATATGTTATAGTAATACTTTGAGAAAAACAAACAGTAAAGTTGTAAGTCTGACCTTGTCATTCTAAAATAAAAGCCACACATGGTTTAATCATCACCGAACTAATTATGTCAAATCAAACCAAAATATTCAATGACAATTCAGGAAAAGAAGATTATCATTAGGATAATATACCCGTTATTAAATAGCCTAAAACCAAACCGTATAGTTTTTTGATGAAAAAAAGCAAAAGATAAAAATCAAACCATATATCTTTAGCTATGAACTCATTATGCATATGAGCAAATATTTTTCTTCTTCACTTCATCTTTATTTTCCTCTAGTCAAGCATAACTAGGGTAGCAATTCCTCCAGTCAACTCACAATGTCAGCATCCCAATTATATCATGCTTTTAATAAGATTCCACATCCATTATGTTCCATACACTTAAAAAATTTTGTGAGGCAAACGAGTTTAAGGATAGGCAATGGAGTGTTGAAATACATATAAAACAGATCATATTCAATGTCTACATCACTTATTCAAACAATTCAAATCAACTGAAAAAGGACAAATTCAATTACAAATAAAAGGATGACAGAAAAGAGAGGAAGACAAGTGTCATAGTGGAGCTAACGTACCCTGCAAAAATATGTTTCGTCTTTCCCATCTTCAAACAAGGAGGAATAATATGCAGGATCGTATACAGATCCACCTAAAGCAATGTCAGAATTGGATGGCTGTCTAGTTAAAGGAGTTGCGGGATTGAGAAAACTGTTTCGCATATCACTATCTGCCTCTCGGGAAACTGAAGAGTCTATATAAGAAACACCCAGCTTATACATTTGAATCCACAATAGTGAAGATGATAATCTCACACAAAATCCAATAATTTGCATGGAGAGAGTAAGTTTCACTGAGAAGATAACAAAGATTCCATAAATCCCAGGTGAAATATTCCTGCATGAATAAATGAAGTTCAGAAAGAAAATTTTCACTTTTTCAACATTTCAAGAGCTGTGGTAAATCTACTGTACAAAGATGCTTGAGAACACAATGTATGAGTGAAGGCTGGCTGTACCTGCAGTCTTAGTACAAGTGATGCAGCAGCCAATGATGCTACTAAGTCAAACTAAAAATATCCATGAAGTGACCAATAGAACAGCTTACAGTACAACAGATAAGTTGAGCTAAACCAAAGGATTGAGAATTACTTGTGGTCAAAAAAGTACAAAGATCTAAAGGCCACAAAAAAGTACAAAGAACTAAAGTTAGAAGTTAATTACTTCATAGATAATTAGCTCGCACGCCAATTTATTACCCTATTGCTTGATTTCTTTAAAAATAGGAAAAGGTAAACATGAATCCTTATCATCAGTCCAGGACTATTTATCCTTTGGAGACACAAGGCAATTCTTTTAGAAAAGTAATAACATGGGGCAATAGGAGCTCGTACTACTTCAATGGCATTTGATATAGTGTTAGATAATATAACATAATATAATAGGGAAAAAATGAATTTGGCGATCAGATTGATCCTTAAAGCGTAAAAGAGGAGGCCTCACCAGGAACCTTCTTTACCAACTATAGTAGACCATCTAGATTAAAAAAAAAAAAAGCTCACAAGAGATGATGCACTGATAATCTGTCAAACCTAGGATACGAACGTGAAGGGACTTGGTGGATTCAGAAAAATCAAACAAGATAAGCAAAAGTTCATGCACAATTGTTTTCAGCGTCTATGCAGAAGAAAATCTAGAAATAACTTTAAATTATGCAAACTAAGGGAGATACGATGATAGTGAGGGAGGGAGGAAGGGGCAAAATATTTTACAATCTATTTACTTGTATCTATTAGAAAGAGAAGCTAAGGTGCAGAAACCAAATCTCCATAAAATACTGCTTTCTTTGATCGGTTTGCAAGAAGACGACGCTATTTTAAAGACAGACAGTCTGAAGAAGAGCAGGCCGATTTATTGTATGAGTTGGAGTTGCATGTGAAAACTTTGACGAAAATACTAATCATCTCCTGTTGCACTGTAGGTTCAATCATCAACCTTGTATTCTCATTGTTCAACAACTCATGGGCATTACCAGGGACAATGGAGGAAGCAATCAAGAATTGGAGATTAATGAGGAACGACATGAAAGAAAGACAACAAGGAAAACAACACCATTTTGTCTCATTTGGAGCTATGGACTGAGATAAAGAAAGAAATAGGAAAATGTTTCAGAGTAGCAAGAATGATGTAAAAGCATTAAACATTTTTTGTTTCATCTTTTTAAGGTAAAGACAAAATACCACATTGTAAAAATAGCTGCTCAAACTTGGTAGATAATGGTGGACGACTTAAATTGACTAATTGAGTCAGGTTCATAATTTGTACATATTCTTTGACACCGACTTGGTGTTTAATAAGTACATATCTTGAATTTATAAATAACAATAACATACCCCTTGAAATCCCACAAGTGGGATTTGGGGAGGGTTGAGTGTACACTGACCCTACCAATATATCTCATGAAGATAAAGAAACTATTTTCAAAAGATCCTCAGCTCAAATGTATTAGTCCCAAGTAAAAGAAGAAGAATAGGAAAAAAGAAAAAAGAAAAAAGGAAAAAAGAAAGAAAGAAACCGTAGATATAACACAACAGCTAAAACGAAGAGCAATGTAAATTCTACAAGAAAAACAATTAACAACAGTAACAAAATAATATGATAATCAAAAGCAATAATAGCACAACTACAATGGCACGACTACTCTGACAAATCTTAAACCGTCGCAAGGCAAGGTAACATTTTATCCCTTCTAACCTTCTATCCTAATATGCAACCTCCACTCCTTGTCCTCGATAATATGAAGATGCGTCATAGCCTGTGTGATCACCTCTCCCCAATTTTTTTTTGGTCTACCCCTACCCCTAGACGTAATCCTTAAGTCCAACCTCTCGCCCACCTTCTAATGGGGCATCGATACACTTCCTCTACACTGGAAAGACTTCTAAATCTTTCTTACTAATAAATTTCTACTTCTTTCTTATTTGAATCAAGAAAATACTCGAAAGCTGCTAAGAAAAAATATAATTTACTTTGCTTTTAGGCTGTTTTCGTAGTATCCAATCAATGTATTTAGAATAGTTAAATTTATATCATCATGACTCTTCAGAGGCAAGGTACAACTCCGTGACGTGTGAATAAAAAATTAATAATGTAGTAGCTTATTTGGTTAATTTTAAAAATTATTATTTTATTTTTAAAAATATTCTCCAAACCATCTCAGTCTCGCTTCTCTCATTTTATCTGCCAAAGAGGCCACTCCCACCTTCCAAATAACCTAATTCCTAATCTTGTCACTCTTGATATGCCCACACATCCATCTCAACATCTCATCTCCCCAATATGCATCTTCTGAACATGTAAATTTTTGACTAGCCAATACTTCACCCCATATAATAAAGATGATCTAACTATCAACCTGTAAAACTTACCTTTAAGTATTGTTGGCACCTTCTTATCACACAGTACTCCAAATGCAAGCCTCCATTTCATCTATGCTACCCCAATGTGATGCATGACATCATTATCAATATCCACACTTTTATGGATGATAGACCAAGATTTTTTTTTTAAGAATGGTAACTTTTTCATTTTTATATCCTACATCAATGTAGTCCCCCTACCAAAACATATTACAAGCTAACAAACTCTATTTGTGCTTTTTGTCATAGATAGTCTAAAACATCAAAGAAATCTTTTGCCTGGCCTAGAATTCCTGCTTACACCAAAAATAAAAAAGAGCTAAGCAGTTCATTTTAAAGATTTGTGGATTGCTTTTCTTGCCCTCAAAACACCTTTGGTTCCTTTCTTTTCATATTGTCCACCATAGGCAAGCTGGGACAATCTTCCATCTCTCCTCCTTTCCTGTAGTATTGATCCGGCAGTTTAAGAGTTGTGCTATGTTTCTTGGTTTCACCCAAGTGATCTTCCTAACACTGCTAAATATTCTCCATAACTGATCTGCCCATTTGTAATGCAAAAAGAGATGGTTGACTGTCTCTACTTCTTCCTCACACAAGTAGCATCTTGAGTAGATTTGCAACAACGTCTTCCTCATATTTTCTTGTGTCAACACCACTTCCCTTGCCAGTAACCATGTGAAGCAGTTTACCTTGTATGGGGTTTTGGTTCTCCAAATCATCTGCCATGGCCAGAAATTCATCCTATCATTTGAGTGGTTGAGATCTTTCTAAGCTGTTTTGACACTGAAAACCCCTTCGTTGCCAATCTTCCAAAAGAACCTTAGCCTCACCCAAGATATTTAAAGCGTTGTCTCTATGAAATAGGCTGATTGGCGAGCCTCACTTCCATGCCCACTTCATCCATTGCAACACTGAATTTGCACTCTAACTTGCCATAAACTCTGTCATGTGCCTCATCAATCAATACTATGTCATCTACTAATAGCATATATCATGGAACCTCCTCCTGAATAAACCATGTCAGCTCATCCATCACCAAGTTAAAACAAAATGGCTCAGCACAGATCCCTCATGTAGCCCTATCTCAATAGAATAATGCTCCAAGTCTCCTCCGACCATTCTTTCCCTATACTTTTCCACCAGTCTCTACACAAAATGGATTGCTTTAGTGGTCGATAGGCCCAGCATGAATCTGAATTGATTTTTGTAAATAGACACTCCTCTCCTTTCTCCCAGACATTCATAATAAGGCTTAGCAATTTGATATCTCTAGAATTGTTACAGTTTCGGATATCAACCTTGCTCTTGAATTTATAAATAATTAATAAATAGGAGGCACAAACTAACACGTTTGTCGAAGACCAAGGCTCGTTACTTTAGTGTGATAACTCGAACACAGGCATGGGAAAGAGAGTGGAATGTCCCATTTAAATCTATCTATTACAGGTATATCAAGACCCCTCTTTGGGTTTTGCTTTTGTGTAATTGATGTTACCTCTGCAACAAACATGAAGTGAATAGAATCCACTCATTCTTTCACTACTGAGTTGCCAGATAGCTTTGGGATTTGTTCCTTGATTTCTTTTGTTTAAAATGGGTCATGCCAAGCTCAATGAAGGATTTACTGCTAGGTTTAGATACTAAAGGAGGAAAGAAGCTAATAAAAGATATCTGGAGAAATATTCAGCATGTGTGTCTTGGGTATTGTGGATAAAAAGGAATTCTAGGTGCTTTGAGGGCAAAGTAAACATTGTATATGAAATGAAATATAGGTGCATTTAAATGCTAGCTTTTTTATGTGAACTCCAAGATGTTTATGAGATACACTTTCATTAACTCCTTCAGGAATAGGATCTTTTGCATAGAGTTTTCCCTTCTTCATTGTTATTTTGGCGTAGAGGATTGCCCAAACTTTTACATCCCAATCACCTTTCTCGTGTCTAGTTTTTAATATATCAATAAAATTTCTAGATTACTGATAGAAAAAGGATTTCCAAGCCCCAGGATTCAACATGTTATGCTTGGTAATCCTTTTGTGCTCATAAGCACTCTTTTCCAAATTGGAAATGTCTTTTTTGAAATTGAGCACACCAAAATTCTTTATAATAAAATTCTCATTTAGGATCAGAAGATATCGCCGTTTAAATAGGGAATAACCATTATAAGCAACACTTCATTCGGTCAATCGAGAAATTGACAGAAGTAATGCTCCATCTTGAATGGCATAAGACAATTCTAATCCTTTAATATAATCCTCAGGGAGCTAGACAACTCTCACATTCTGTATCACTTTTCCTTTTCTTTCAATAGTAGACACTCATTATCAGTTCCTTGTCCGTTAATCATTCTTTGGCGCTTGCATTGAAAAGTCTTCAAACCAAAGCTCTTTTTCATATTCTTTTTTTCAGACAAAAAGTTTAGATCAGTCCAGATTAAAATTGTCCAACATCAATTTCGGTACCAAAGCAAAAGTTTAACCCTGGTGAGAAATGAAAGAACAAGTAACAATAGGAGCATCTCTGCAGCGCCTTACATCCCCTAAAGATATCAATTATTTATATCATACAATGCTCCAATCTTCAATATAACACCAATGCATTTAATTGTGAGAATTCTTCAAAACTTCTCATTATAGATCATCATGAAATTTAGATTCCATGATGGCATATGCATGAACTGAAGTTTTTTAGTGAATCTACAACTATAACTAAGAATATAAAATGAACAGTCTTTTTTGATACTCAAACATGGTGGTTTCAACGAACTCAAACTTGGTGGTTTCAACGCAAAATAAATTCCTAAATTTATGATTAAAGGGGGCTATAAATCAAAGCTAGTGATAACAATTTACATATCAATTTGAACTCAACCATAGGCCACTCAATCCATTTCTAAAGCACATTCTTGTCCAATATCTTATTCACTGACCAATTGTCCACACAAATAGTCAACAACTAACAATTTGCATCTTCAGAAAATAATTAATTCGAAAAGCAAAAAAACAATATTGGATAAATGACATTATCTTGGTGAGATAGAAAATATACATATCAATTAGGAGGTACTACATAATTTATCGAAATAAAACTTATTAAAGAATGGATCATTGCTCTTTTCAAAATAAAAAGAAAAATCTCAAAATAATGAATCATATGATTATCAAGACACTATGAACCCCTAAAACATTCCTTGCATTCATTAAGGTTCAACTTCTCTGGTCTTCAAAAAATGTTTTATGACCTCTGAGTAAGAACCCCCTTCAGAGGGTAAGTTTCGAACTTCTAGAGATTTTTAACAAGCAGAAGCAGATGAAGTAACATAAATGTTAGTAATACACTAAATCCATACAGCTCTGCATTCAGTCAAGATTCATTATTCTATAATGTCTTGTAACTTTATTTGGTTTTCCAAGTAAAACTTTCCTCACTGACTCTCTAGATTACCGTGCTGAGAAATTCACTAAATGGCTCCTCCTTTGAAGAAGAAACTGAAAAGGGTCGGAAGAGAATTAAATGGAACTTACCAGATTTCGGATGCGAAAAGAATGAACCAAGAAATGTCCACTAAGATTGCACAGAAGAGAAGTACAGCGTATGTTCTACCAAGACTCTGACTGCTACTCTCAATAGCCACCAATGCGAATAACCCAATACCCAAATTGATCAGCGCAACACCGTTGTATAGTGCCCCAAGAGATCCAATCAGTGCACAACCAATCTTCAGAAATCAAAATAGAAGCATCCCACAAAATTAATTCACCAATTTATAGCCAAGAGAAGAGACAAATCAACAACTCACAAATACCTGAACATATATAAGAATAACTGCAAAGGATTGAATCCTGTCATAATCACGTAGCCACGTTTGTATCTGAGTCCTAAATGCAGAACAAAGCATCATATACAAGAAAAAAATCCACTGGACACTTTAAAGTGAGAAGAAAAACGAGTAGCAGAAGATGGAAAAGAGGGTGATCGTCGCCCGCGAGGGGTTCTACATTGAAAGGTCCGAAAAGC
>DF358478.1:0-19149 GCA_000787875.1 Solanum virginianum
AGAGTTAAAAAGAAAAAGAGTATAGGGTGTCCCTATCGGGCACTGGTCAGGCCTCTAGGTGGGTCCTGACAATAAGACATAAAAATTCCATGTCAATACATATCTAAAATTTATGATCCCCTCAAGTTAATTTTTCTATATTATTTACTGAGAGTCATATTATCTTCATGAACTATGTGAGGATCTTGTTATCCGTTCAGCTTAATTGTCAAGATTACATTAGTTTTTATGTTTAAATTATTGCGTCTATTACAATGAATAGTATAGAAAAAATATGATCATGTAGATAATAGAACCTTCACATAATGTAATTTATGCACAACTGACAATGTCATCAAAATTTACTCTAATGTCTTATCCCTTTCAAAATTTTTGCTACATTTGCATCAATCAATTGTTATAGAAAATGCAATAGAGTAATTGGAATTATACACATTACTTTAAAAATATATCTTGGATTTGTATGTTGTACGAGTAGGGCTTTTTTCATGACCCATCAGATCACAATGTTTATAGGAATCTTATAGAGATAGATATAATATAGGATAAGGTATTTTAATTAACATTGCAAGTTGAAGGTTGCAACTTGCAACTCGTATTAAACGAGGGATGTGGACTACTCCTATTATTTAAACCAAATTACTTTTGATATAGCGGCGCTCAACTTCCTATCTTGGACGGCTCGAAGAATACTTTCGTAATTATAAATCTAATTAACAAGCATTAAAGTCCATTTAGTGTCTGAAAAGTCATCATGTAATAGTATTATATTTTTTTATTTTAATATTACTCACATTTATAATATTAGTATTTTTATCGAATATGCATTTTCTGAGATTCATTGAAATTTTATATTTTTAGTTTTTATGATTAATTTAATTAAAGTATATGAATTTGAAAAATATAAATGAATTTTTTTGTATAATATTAGTTAAGAACATATGTTTACTAATTAATATATTTTCAAAACACAACATATATCTTAATTGCTTAATTTAATATTATTTATAAATATTCTTATTTTCTTAATTTTAAATAATTAATTTTTATTTTTAAAATTTAATATAACATTGTAATTACACTTGTGCAGCTAAATAACATACTTGTAATTACATTATGGCAAATAAATAGGTCAAGATAATTACTAGGTTGATAATTAGGGGAAAAAACCAAAGTATATATTTTAGAGGAAATATTTACTTTTTTTTGTCACCCAAAATATTTACCAAAAAATGTCAACATTTTTTTACAAAAATGTACATTTATTCATGACTAAATGATCCCAAAAAAAAAGAAGAAGTAAAAGATGTACCATCAATCAAGCTGATTAATGCAACACATTTGAAGTAAAAATATGAAGAAAAAAAAACAAAAAATATAAAAGAAAATCCAAAAAAGTTAGTAAATGTACATTAATGAGTTAATTAAAGAAACAAAAAAAAAAAAAAAGAAGCAAAACATGCGTCATCTAATCAAAGATAATTAATGCAACACATTAGACTAAGAATTCAAATGAAAAAAAAACAAAAAATATAGAAGAAAACTCAAAAAAGTGAGTAATCAATTACCTATATAAACCAAAAAGTCCAAATGTGTGTTGTCTTATCAACCAAAAAAGGACATTTCATGGTCAAAAAAATTGAATATTTTTTGTCAGACTGACAAAATAAAATAAAATATAAAATTGACATTGATGTAAATAAAATAACAAAATATAAATATTTATATAGATTGATATTAACTATAATTTAGGGTCTAAAAATATCTAGCATTACAATTTGTTAAGAATGCTTGTTTTTTTTTTTTTTTGTTTTTTTGCAACAACTAATTTGCTCTGACTGATTTTGATTTATCCATTTGTACAACATTCTGAAATGAGTATGCACCAATATATTCACGGTTTATTCACTATTGTCTTAAAAAAAACCTTCGATAACACTGCATTAGAAATGCAATGGCGCAGGATGGGTGCGAAAAAGGTGTAAGTTCTTAAGTTAATAGGGATTTGTTAAAATATTTAGTCATTTAGTAGGGTCTATTAGAAAAAATAATTTTATACTATGTATGATATTATTTAGAAATATAATGCTTGATAGGAATTTTGAGTCTATTTATAATTAATTGATGTACAAGTTATATATCGATATTATAAAATGTATAACTAATACCTTCTATTTAATAATACATAAGATTTAAATTATGGAATTAATCTTTGTAAAGATAAAAAAATATCGCTTAGATCCTTTTAACCATTTTGTTTATTATCTTGATTTTATATTTGTACTAACAAATTTATTTAAATTAATTATTTTACAAATTTTATTATTTAGAGTGAGTTTTTGTTGGTAAATAAATTCAATAAAATACTTGAAATGTGTGTATGTCAAACTACAAATAAAATTGCATACATATTAAAATTACAATTGTTATTTTTATGTGTAAATGTAGATGGTTTATTCAATTGTACTATTGTTTGCTGTCTTTTAAATTTTTAAAGTAGATGGTCTATTTTATTTTATTTTTTTAAAAATAAAATTGATGTGTGAGTATTCAATTTATTAAAATGACAATTATTTATCCGCACTAATTGAAGTGAGAAAATTTACCATCTATAATTCAAGTAAAAGAATAACAAATATGGCGATAAAATTATTCTTATCTTAGTTATAGTTACTAAAAGGCCATAAAAAAATATTGTACGACAGTTATCTACTCTGACCCTATTACATAAAATAAAAAATTTCATAATAATTCAAGAATATAAATAAATAATAAGCTTTTTGTAGAGTTTTAATCCAAATATACAAGATTACTAATTCAAAAAGTAAATCCAACATTACTTATCTATGTAATACTAATTCATCTATTACTAATTGCTAAGTTATTAATCTTATACCAAACAATCCCTTAAAGTGGCAGCTCAGGGTCAGCCGCCCCCACCCCCACGCAATACCCATTTTATATTACATGAAATATTTCTTAAAAAATATTTAATCAAAGATATATTTACTTAATTAATTTTATTAATGATATTTTTGAATTCTAAATTTAACTATTATAAAATATTATTTTATATACTTATCTAATGTTAAGAATATATATATATATATATATATATATATATATATATATTTTTTTTTTTTAAAAAAAGTTAGCCAAGTAAAATTAAACATAGAGAATTATAATAAATTAAAAAGGGACGTGGATGAGCAAGAATTCATCAGCAGTTATAAATTGAAGTACTTCATATCCTATAAAGGACCAATCGATGTATTAAATGCACGACCACTAGGAGAAACAAGAAATCATAAAATATATGTATGGATAAGTTAGCATATCGAGGAACACAGTCAGCATACTCAATTGATTTCAATTCACTTTTCACGCGGAACATAAATTTCTTATTTAAAATAGTTACATCAAAATAGTGCATATGAATTGATAATTTTAAAAATAAAATTTTTAATATTAAAAATCTTATAAATTGAACTCATAAATATAAATCATAAATCTTACACCGCATATTTGATATGGTTAATACTTAATTATAGGTTAGGAGTTCATTGAGATTAAATTTATCTCTCTATATGTTTCAATAGAAATTGATAAATTATAAATGTGTGCAATGTTAGATGTATATGTGCACGCAATTATGCGGTAGTTTCCTTCAGAATTTTCAGCAGCTTAATTATTAAAGAAGACAAACAAGTTTTGACAGCTAAGAAATCATGATCATGATGTTTAATTAAAATTCAAGTTGTCCTTTAGATAAACTATAAACAAGGAACACTACAAGAAGAAGTGACATCCTCGGCCTTTATGGGACAACCCAGCAAGTTTCTATTTCTTTAGAAAAACCATTAATTTCTCAACTCATCATGGAGAGTAAACACATCAGAGTTGGTTAAAATGGAATTGCCCATAAGTACAAATATTAAAGTCGTTAAGTTTAAATCTTGAATGTCTCCGTATGAATTCATAAAAAGAACAATGGAGTAATATTTATTTTTTTTGTTAAAAGACGTTTAAAGTTAAACATGCTTCTAATCTCAAATTTGTCTTAGGTCTGTCTCTTTCATGAGTTATTAAACATTTTTAACGAACTTGCGTAAAGGAAATGGAGCAATATTAGTTAACTTTGCTTAAAAGATTGGATTATTACATGTAAATGGGTAGGGGTCAGAACAGAGCAATATAAGGTCCCATGCATTGCTTTGGCGGCCTAATTATTACTACATACAATTATTATTGAATTGCTTCATTCAGGCGATTGCCAGCAGAGGTGCACCATCTTTCTCCATCCATCTTTATTTATTCACCATAATAAAAATAAATATTTAACAATATTTATTTATTTTATGAAATCAAAAGGTAATTTTATATTATTTTTAATTTATTTTTATCATTAATTATAGTCATATATTTGTTTACTTTTAGCGTATTTACATTTGTGTTGTCATTATCCGTCTTTATATGTTAATTTTATCATACTTGCTTACTATCACGTGTTTTCCTTATTAGTCACTTTTTCTGTTCCCTTTCTTTTCCTTGTCTTTTTCTTTATATCTAGTTTATTTTTGCTTATGAGTTATTGTGATGAGGGTTCCAAGGAAACAATCTTTCTACCTCTATGAGGTAATGGTAAGGTCTGTGTACATTCTACCCTCTCTAGACCCCACTTTTGGAATTTCACTGAGTATGCTGTTGTTGTTGTATTAATTATAGTCATTTCTCTATTATATTTTTCAAGGCATTGCATTTATTATATTCAAAGGGTGATTAGATAAAATTACTCCTTTCATTTATTATTTTTAATTCATATACCAAGCCAATAATGAACAATTATTATTGGATGAACGGAGTACTATTTTTAATGTATTCTTTCTAAGGCTAAAACATTTTTTTAGGAAATAAATTTAGATATTTAACTTTTTTAGTTGAACACCAAACTTTTAATGATTAATTAATGGCCACACTCACTAATCATGAATAGAGAAGTAATTGGATTATTTATGGAACAAGGCAGTGAGCTTGTCACTGTAACATTAACAATATGAGCTTTTAGTGGGGTGTATTGAGATTTCTTTTTATCCATCATTTGATTTGGTATATTCAGGAATAGTTCTGTCGTTAACATTTGCCTCTTCATGTATTAATAAACTTTCTTATTAATTGCAATATCACGAACTGCTATATATTAGTTTTACATAGAGGTGGAGTTACATTCACCCAAGTGATCGGATGAACATTTTTTTTTGAAATTTTTTTCGAATATATAGGTTAAATTTAATATTTTGATATATATCAATTACTGAATATCCTTGATACAAAAATCACCCATCTATATTCTAAAAATATGAACACTCTTGACGAAAATGCTAACTCTCTCACTAATTTTACACCATATAATATTGAATAGCTAGAATGTTCATGTATAGTGTGTATTGACTATATATACATTGATAACACTATAAAAATAAAATCTTAAATTATATCAAAATATTATTTTCTCTATTACAATTCTACCCGTTAAAAACCCATAGGTAGATAGAGATACTTATGAACCTTGATCAATGCAAGGATGTGGCAACAGGTCAACAACGCAGACACAAATTTTGGGGAAGTGTATATTTAATTATATTAAGTTGGGATGAACCTATTAATACTCTAGCTCGTTCAGGAATATATACAGTATGATTTAAGATATGATATCCTAGCAATAAATTTACGATCATTATTGTAGCAGTTCCTTTTAATTGTTTTTTTTTTAAATCTGATTTTATTTTCTTTTGAACATATTGTGTGGGATATGCAGATCAAACCTGCAAATTTGTACACAGATCTAATCTTGACAAATCTTATTTTATTTTATTTTATATTATTGCTATATCAGATGATGGTAGGATAGTAGCTGGGTTATGGGCTTATGGACGACAATATTTCGACATCCTCAGTTTTTTCACAAGTTGGAGTTGGTGTTCCTGGGAAGATACCACTACTTCATTTTTAATTACTCATCATTCCGGGATGGGGTTGAGGAATTCATCCGAACCTTTTTAAAGAAAAAATTATGTTATATATATTTTATTCCTTTTATATATATATATACATACACATCTATATCTATCTATCTATACTCTATTAAAAGTGTGAAGACATTAAATTTTTTGGCCTTCATTAAAAGACTATATCTTAGATAAATAGTTTTTTCATCAATTTTTTTAAATTATTATTTAATTATATTTATAATATTAACTTCTAAAATATATGAAAAGAAGTGATAAAATAAAGATTTTGTGGAAAGTCTCCTAAATCTTTCTTATTTGATAGACTTCTACTTCTTCCTTATTTGAATCAAGAAACCCTACTGCCGCTAAGAAAAATCCTAATTTACTATCGGTTCTAAGTAATGATAGAGTCTCTATGTATAGGACATTTATAAACAAATAAAGTTGAATAGGATTATATTGTTATTTTACATATAATTTGTAGTATTGTTCTTTTAAAATTCTTACCTCAATACATTTCACGTTGTTTAATTTTTTTCACGTTATCGTATTTTGTATTTATCTATCTAGATCATTTATTTTCTAATAATGTGATTTTAATTTATTTTGCAGCGTTCATAGCATTATTCATGAACTCTACTTTTTCGAAAAAAATAGAAAAAGAATTGACAGTGACAAATTGATGATTTGTCTTGTTGGTAAGTAATTAATGCATTCATTTTTTTTACATCAAATTTGGATTATTGTTATTTATTATTAAAATATCTACCTTACTATAAGTAATTATTTAATTTTTAAATAACTATACATACTTGAATTTTCTCTTAACAAATTAATTGCATATTTCTAATTCAAAGGCCGCAAAAAAGTATTACACAAAGAAGGGAAGACAGTCGTTCGAAGTAGCACTCATGCTTGGAGAGAATTGATGATTTGTCTTGTTGATAAGTAATGCATTCATTTTTACATCAAATTTGAATTAATAGTATTTATTATTGAAACATTTACTTTACTACAAGTAATTATTTAATTTTTAAATAACTATACATACTTGAATTTCTCTTAACAAATTAATTTCATGTTTCTAATTCAAAGCTCGTAAAAAAGTATCAGACAAAGAAGGGAAGACAGTCGATCGAAGTAGCACTCATGCTTGGAGAGAGTAATCAACATCCAATATTAATTTATTCTTTTTAGTAAGAACAAACCTACTAATAGAACCCGACAATTCTTTGAAAAACTTTTATTCCTAATATTAGACGTTTAGAAATAATAATACTTAAATATATTTAACTGTATTTTTTTTTAATTTTTGCACTATTCATCATAAATTTGTATTGTTAGAATAGAAATATACTAAAAATATATTAAAATAGTCTATAATTTGCCTATATTAAGAAAAAAATTATAGATCAATAAAAATTAAAATTTTATGTGATGTTTGTCAATAAGAAATTGTCATCTAAAGAGTTATATTATTTTTATGTTATATAAAAAACATATGAATTAAGAAAAAGGTTAACTACACGAACATTAAAGTAACTTTATCACATGAGTATTCACCAAAAGAGAAAAAAAAAGGGCTTGAAGATGTTTTTGTACAGTTAATATTTTGAGTCATATTAATGACAAAAGTGTCTTTGATAATTTATCCTTTTGTGGGAGGAAAACATATACTAGAGGTAATATATTTTTATTAATAAACGCATGATACACATGCAATACACATATACTAAATTAATATTACTTTAAAAATACAAAGGCCCTTAGAAATATTGATTGAATTTAAATTCAACGCATGATACACATGCAATACACATATACTAAATTAATATTACTTTAAAAATACAAAGGTCCTTAGAAATATTGATTGAATTTAAATTCATCAAAAGACTTTGTAATTAAAAAAAAATTATCATTTACTATTTTTCTCAAATTATTATTTGATTATATTTAAAATTAAGGAGTTCTAAAATATATTATTAAAGAAAAATATATTTTTAAAATTAAGAAGTCTCAAATTGTTACACACAAGAAAATTATCAAAATACCTTTAGATGAAAGACGCTTGCATAACACATCTTCTCAAATTCTTTTGGCAAATTCGAGGCCGAAATCGCGATCAACACGAAAAATTGTGTGAGAAAATGGTCTTGGTTGATTTTTAGAGCAACCGGATCGAAAGATAATTTTTTGATGCAAAAACGTAATTCCAAAAAAGTGCGCAACATGTCCGCGTCGCGGACTTGTCGTGAATTTGCACTTAGCGGTGATTCCAATATTTTCTATGGGATTAAAAAATTTGATCGAGAACTTTTTGACGAAAATGCAGGGATATGGGAAAGTCCGCGTCGGGCTTTGTTTCCCAAAGTGCAAATTTTTTAGCTCTTTTCGAGGGGCAATCTAGACTTTTTTCCACCCTTCTTAAACTCAAAACACGATCAATATAGGCCATATTTTTTACTTAAAAAGGATTTTTAAACCCATTTCAGAGCCCCTATTACACTAAACAAAGTTAGGGCTAAGGAGAGGAGAAAAAGAGCAAGAGATTCAACAAGCAGAGCACAAAACCTTGTCCATTGGTCATCAAACTTCAATCCAGGTATGTAAGGCTACCTAAAGTATTGACTGTGTTCGTCCACACACTCCTTTCGTCTATGTGAGTCAATATGATGAATGATAATTGAGTAATGAAAACCCTATGATCTCAATTTTCAAGTTTCTTGCATTTACTTGGAGCCCTCATAAGCATATATGAATAAATTATGCATTGCATTGATGTTATATGAGATTGAGATACAAGTCTTCTACTTGACAACATCAGCCTTAAATTGCATTGTTCTATAAGATCTTGTGTTGTATATTGACTAAGTTGAGAACCATGAGTCTGACTGGCTGAGGTAGAGTAAATTAAGTATGAGGAGTACATGTTCTTATTTTACATATGCATGTAATAAGCATCTAATATGCATTATATGCTAAGCATGATTGATATGAGATTAATTGACCGTATAAATTGGAGTCTTGCATGATGTGAGTTATAGTCTTAAGTTGCATTGCATGAATGATGATCCTGAAATTTTGGGCTATTGCATAATCGAGTTGAATTATTTGAGATGAGTCAAAAAGATGATTTTGAGATAGTTTGTATGAGTACATTTTAGTTTTGGAAAGAGTATTGAGCATGAGTTGGTTAAGAAGATAATACCTTAGAACTATGTTGCCAGCGTAGGATAGTTGTGCAGTTAACTCTGACGACTCATGTCCCTAAAGATGGACATTCTATTTGGATCTGAGAGAGAGAGGGAGAGGTTGATATCCTTACATTGACAAGTTTAGGATAGGCGTGGCAATGACGTTGACTTTGTTGTGCATCACCAAACTCATGATGGTGGGAGTTATATCGATTAGAGAAACTTCCAAGCAATACTTGACTAAGCATCATGTGTTTTAAATTGGGTCGCATAAAACATTGAGTCTATTTTCAAAGCACGATCTCTTTTAAACCTTAAATTTTCATATCCATTGAGTTGAGTCATAAGTTAATAAGCTGAGTCTTGAGTCGAGTTGAGCCTTTCTTGTTTACTTAAGCCATTCTTATATACCAGTATATTTCATGTACTGACGCCCATTTGAGCCTGTATCGTTAATGATGCAGATACAGGTGATATAGGACTTTAGCAGATGCACCATTGAGGTTCAGTTTTCCTTGCCTTCAGAGCTGGTGAGCCCTCCTTACCTTCGGAAGAGCCCTTTTTACTTTCATTAAGTATTCTTGTTTCTTTGAGTTGGGTATTCATGACCTGTCATGGTACCTTCTAGACTGTTAGATAAAGGCTTCATAGACATTTGAGTAGAAGATGGTTGATTGTTATTTATTTCCAAACTTGATTATTGGAACTTATATTTTATAAGAGTTTTATTATTCCATTTGAATGTATTTCATTTGAGTATTTTCTTCTGCTATTGAGTAAGATGTAACGATGAGGCCAGGTTGTTCTCTTGGGGAATCAACAATGGTTCTTCAAGTGCCGGCCACGCCAAAAGTACCCTCTCGGGGCGTGACAAACATGGTATCAAAGAACAAGGTTCAAGTGTCCTAGGGAGTCTACGAAGCTATGTCTAGTAGAGTTTTATTTATGAGCGTGTTGTGCACCACAATTTATAAGGAGGAGGCTATAGGCCATTAGGAATCGTTACACCTCTTTGATATTCTGAGTCCATGCGATAGAGTTTAACTATATTAAAATACCTATCTGATTATTGTGATTACACATTTGTACATCATGCCTCCTAGGGGTACTGCCACCCAAAGAGATGCCTCAGCTAGCAAAATTGAGAATCCTCCACCAGAAGTTCCTATCAAGACAGAGACAAGAGGCCGGGGTCGACCTGCTAGAACCACTGGGGTCCCATAAGCACCTACTGCTACACTTGCTCCTACTACAGAAGCTAATTTCAGAGGAACTATCACTATACTCACCTAGTTGGTAGCCGCTCAGAGTGGGACTCAGGGTTCACAATCCTCTAGTTCTAGTTTCTAAGGGTCGACTGGTGCAACTAGGCTTAGAGATTTTCTGAGGATGAACCTGCCAGTCTTCAAAGGGTTGAAGGTTGAGGAAGACCCCCATAACTTCATTGATGAGATGTGGAAGGTGTTGATGGCTATGCATGAGACTGAGATTGAGGAGGTTGAATTAACCTCTTATCAACTTAAAGATATGGCAAATATGTGGTATAATCAGTGGGAAGAGGGTCAAGGTGAGGAGCCTACTGAGTAGAGTTAATTTAAGAGTGCCTTCCTTGGACTTCTTTCCGTAAGAGTTGAGGGAGGAAAAGATTAAAGATTTCGTGAACTTGAACCAAGACGGGTTGACAGTCAAGAAGTATATCCTTAAGTTTATCCAGTTATCCAGGTATGCTCCAGAGATGGTCAAAGACATGAGAGAAAAGAGATTCAACAAGCAGAGCACAAAACCTTGTCCATTGGTCATCAAACTTCAATCCAGGTATGTAAGGCTACCTAAAGTATTGACTGTGTTCGTCCACACACTCCTTTCGTCTATGTGAGTCACATGTGGCAACCCTGTTGATCCCAGGCATGAATATCTCTAGGCTTATGGTCTATACACAACAACTTGAGGAGGATAAGAAGAGAGATAGAGAGGAGTATTTGAGCAGGAAGGCTAAGTCAGCAGGGCCTGAGCCTAGTCAGCCTAAGCAGATGGGATAAGTCTTACTTCCAGAAGAGGCCTTCGGGTTATGAACCATCCTCAGCCAATGTACCAGCTCCAAGTAACAGGTATGATTAGAAGTCCAAGAGTCAGCCGAACTTTAGAGCATAGGGTTCTTAGACCAGTGTGACCCTTGGTTTGAAAGGAAAGCCACCTTATGGGAAATGTTGCAGGATGCATTTGGGAGAGTATAAAGAGGGAGGGAATGATTACTATAAGTATGGCCAGACGGATCATTTTTAGAAGGAGTACCTACTACGGAACAATAAGGCCCTATCTTTTACTACAGCACCACCAGCCAAAGGAAATCTGAGAGGCGTTGCACCAAGGACAGGCGATGTGACAAACCGTCTGTATGTGATGGGGAACCGACAAGACCAAGAGGCTGCACCAGATATTATGATGGGTATACTTTGAGCTTTCACTTTTGATTATTATACATTACTTAATTCAGGTGCGATTATCATTTGTGACGCCATATATGGATAGTAGATTTGAGATCCTTCCTGAGTTCTTGCTTGATCCATTCTCTGTTTCTACTCCTGTTGGTAAGTTTATTCTAGTCTAGATAGTTTATAGAGATTGCATAGTTCCATCCACCATAGAGATAATTTGGCGGATTTGATAGAGTTGGTGATGATTAACTTTGATGTGATCCTTGGCATGGATAAGCCTCATACTTACTATGCCTCCATTGATTGTAGAACCCGAATCGTTAAGTTTTGATTCCCGAATGAAACGATCCTAGATTGGAAAGAAGATTCTGTTGCACTGATGTACTGCTAAAATACAACACTTTTGACGCTTAAAACTTGGATTTTATGTGTTCTCAATGCAATGTTAGTAGGTTTTATGTGTTTTTGTGTTTATATTTGCTGGATTATAGGTTGGCCTTTATTTTGGGAAAAATTGCAGAAGTTACTGAATTTTGCTGTTATGCGAGACTACCTATGGGTCGTAAACCATTATACGAGTCATAGGGATATTTCATGAAGATTTCCAGTGAGGGGCTAATTTCTGAAGTATATTCTATGAATATCCAAACGAGTTGTAGAAGAGTTTATAAGTCGTAGAAGAGGATTTGTGCCCTGAGGATCAGAGACTTGGACTTTCAGTAATGTCATCAGACGAAACCCTCTTACGGATCATAAATCACTTTATGAGTCGTATAGGGGTATCATAGAGTTGAAGTCCAAAATTTCAGCAGCTGGATATGAGACCTCGATTACGGGTTATAGAAGTCAATACGGGTCATAAAATACCTTTCATATGGCGTGCCGACCAGTTCTCCTATTTTGTTAGAGAACTCAATATTTTGAGAGAGAAAATTGTAAGATCATATTGGAGAGTCTTTGAGAACACTTGTGGCTTAACTCAATCTTGAAGCTTGTGATTTTTATTGAAGTTGGATTGCTTGTTCTTAATTCTATTGTGTAAGTGTTTAATTATGTTTTCTCAATTCATAATTCCTGCATCTACACATAGTATGAGTAGCTAAATCCACAGCTAGGGTTATGAGAACCATGAAGAACTAACAAAGTAAAACCAGATAATTCATAATTCTTGGAAGGTGTGTATGCATGTATTAATTAACTCTCTTCGTTTGCATGTTTTCTAATGGTGGCCGACATTAGAACCCGCCTAGTGTTACTGACTAGACCAAGGTAGTAATGAATAGAAAAAAAGATCAATTAATAGGATTCAATTGATGCGTTCTCATCTAATTAACCAAACTGGGCCAAGGGGAGGTTGTACTGGGACTAATAGGTAATAGCTAGTAATGCACACTATGGAGATGGGCCAAGTCACATAGTGAAATTTACTTCTCACCTTTGACTAAAGGGCTTGGTAAACTTAAATTATCATCCTCTATGTTATACACCGAAAAAGAATTAGGTTATTCGGTAATAATGAGTTGGGGAATCATAGGGAACACAATACCCTAGTTTCTCTCCATTATTGACTTCTCTCTTGTGATAGTTAGTTTTGTTTTATTTCTTATTGCAAAACCCCCCACTATGGGGAAGTAAGTTAGTTAACTATCCAGATTACATATTAGTGAATTCTCTTGAGTCTACATATTCCTTGTGGGTTCGACCCTAACCTTGGTTAAGTTATATATCTTGACAATAATCGCTTTATCCTCTAAAAAAGAGGTGTAACTTAGGCGACATCGTGCACCAAGAGGTAAGTTTATTTCTTACCTTAAGGCTAGAAAGCTAATCTCTAAGGGATATATCTATCACATCGTGCGAGTTAAGTTTGATGATGTGGAGCCTCCTACCCTTGAGTCCGTCCCGATTGTGAGTGAGTTTCTTGAAATATTTCTTGAGGATCTAGCTGGAGTCCCTTCTGATAGGGAGATTGACTTCAAAATTTATGTCCTTCTCGACACTCAACCTATCTCTATTCTATCATATAGGATGGCCCCTGCTGAGTTAAATAAGTTGAAAGAACAATTGCGAGATTTGCTAGAGAAAGACTTTATTAGGCTAAGTGTTTTTCCTTGAGGTACTCCTATCCTATTCATGCGAAAGAACGATGGACCCTTCAGAATATGCATTGACTATCGCAGTTGAACAAGGTAACAGTCAATAATAAGTATCCCCTCCCAAGGGTAGATGACTTATTTGACTAATTTCATGGTGCCACTATTTTCTCCAAGATAGACATGAGATCTGACTATCACCAGTTGAAGGTGAGACAATATAAATTCCTAAGACGCCTTTTTGAACTCGATATGGTCACTTCCAATTTCTGTTAATGTCCTTTTGGTTGACAAATGCACCTATAGTCTTCATGGACTTGTTGAATTAAGTATATAGACAGTACCTTAATATGTTCATAATTATGTTTATCAATGGCATCTTGGTGTATTCTAGAGATCAAAAGGAGTACGCTAATCACTTTTGAATTATTCTTCAGACTTTCAAGGAGAATGAGTTGTATGCAAAATTTTCAAAGTGTGAGTTTTGGCTCAAGTCTGTGGCATTCCTAGGCCACGTGGTTCAGGTGAAGGTATACGAGTAGACACTCAAAAGATTGAAGTGGTTAAGAACTAGCCTAAACTAACCTCTCCGACTAACATGAGAAATTTTTTGGGGTTGACAGGCTACTACCGCATATTTATGGATGAGTTCTCTTCCGTATCAGTACCATTGACTAGAGTGACTCAGAAGAAGGTCCAGTTTCAACAATCTGATGAGTATGAGAGGAGCTTTTAAGAGTTGAAACTAGGTTGACCACTACCCAGTATTGACCTTACCTGAAGGAACTGATTTATTTGTTATTTATTTGTGATGCTTCAAGAGTGGGATTGGGATGTGTATTGATGCAAAAGGGTAAAGTTGTTGCTTATGCTTCTAGGCAACTCAAGGTGCATGAGAATAATTATCCCACACATGAATTGAAGTTAGCTGTAGTGTTGTTTGCTCACAAACTATGGTACCACTACTTATATGGAGCGCATGTTGACATCTTTTAAGAGCCTGCAATATGTCTTTACCCGGAAAGAGCTTAATTTGAGACAGAAGAGATGGCTTGAATTTCTCAAAGATTTTGGTGTCAACATCCTCTACCACCCATGCAAATCTAACGTACTTACTTATGCTTCTAGTAGGTTGTCTATGGGAAGCACCGCTCATATGGAGGAAGAGAAGAAGGATTTAGCTAAAGAAATTCACAGGCTGGCACGATTGAGAGTTCAACTAGATGAATCTAGTAAAGGTGGAGTTCTTGTACACAATGGGTCTGCATCATTTCTAGTAGTGGAGTGAAGGAGAAGCAAGACTGAGATCCTATTATACTGCAATTGAAGGCAGATATGCATAAATAAAAGGTGATGATTTTTACCAAAGAGGACGATGGAGTATTGAGATACCAAGGCAAATTGTGTGTTCCTGATGTTGATGGCATACGAGAGAGAATCATAGTAGAAGCACACAAATCTAAGTATTCAATCTATCGGGGATCAACTAAAATGTATCATGACTTGAGAGAAGTATATTGGTAGAGCGGGGTGAAAAGAGACATTGCCGAGTTTGTTTCAAAGTGCCTAAATTACCAACAAGTTAAAATTGTGTGTCAAACCTATGTGGAATAGCTAAGAACTTTGAAATTCTAGAATTGATGTGGAAGATGATCAATATGGACTTCGTCACATGCTTACCAATATCTTGCAGAAAACATGATTCAATTTGGGTGATAGTTGACAAGATGAAAAATTCTGCACACTTTTTGGCAATAAAAATGACTGACACTGCTATCAGTCAGAGGATTATGCTCAACTATACATAAAGGAGATTGTTAGATTACATGGAGTCCCCTTGTCTATCATCTCAGATAGAGAAGCTCAATTCATTACCCAATTTTGGAGATCTTTCCAGAAAAGCTTGGGTTTGAAGGTGAATCTTAGCACCGCCTTCCACCCACAGACTGATGGATAGGCAGAGTGCACAGTTCAAACTCTGGTGGATATGTTGAGAGCCCGTATCATTGACTTCAAGGGTAACTAGGATGGCCATTTGCCTCTGATTGAGTTCATATACAATAACAGTTTCCATTCTAGTCAGATAGCCCTATATGAGGCACTCTATGGGAGGAGATGTAGATCGCTGATTGGTTGGTTCCATACTTCGGGAACAATCTCGTTTATGATGTTTTCATATGTTGAGACTTTATCACTTTCATTTGATATATATCTTGAGGGTGAGCTAGTAAGTTATATTCTAGACCCCGCCAAGATCTTCTGATGTAGAGGCAAGTTTTGGACACTATGGATCTCCTAAGGGAAACAATGACATTTTTAATTTGATGTATTTCTCTTGCTTATTCTCTTATTGCTTATTTTATCTTATGAATGCTTATGATATGAACACGAGGCTTAGATGGGATGCTTTCGAGTGTCACTTTTGTTGTGTCACAGCTAGGCCCTAGGTCCAGGTTATGACAATAACTTACTCTCAAAATGCATCAACTATTTAACAATTAGTAAATACATATCAGTGATCTTGTATGATTTCCAAGGAAGATATAGATAGAGTCTTAATATTTAATGACCTCAAAGGCCATTTCTGACATTTTCAACCAAATTACCATTTTTTCTTTCTCAAAAGTTGCCTTAGAGGATGAGTCTAAAAGTCAAATTTTGAAGATCTTGTATAATGTTGGAGTTTTGCAAAAAAACAAAAAAAGAGTTTTAAAAAACTTAAAATTGAAAATTTCAAATTTTTAGATCATTTTGAGTTTTGAGTGTCAGAATTCGATTCCATTAATTCTATCAGTTCTGAAATTTAGAATATGGTCTAGGAGAACATGAAGAACTGAATTCGGAGTTAAAATAGAGATTTTAGGCCCAAAGTTGCATTCTAGTTCATTTTTGATCATAGATTTGACTTTGGTCAATATTCGAGGTTCGGGAGCTTGTATCAAAATTTCATCAGTTCTAGTGGTTTCAAGTGGTGAAACTAACATTATAAATGCCTCCGTTGTAATTTTTAGAGGTTCTGGGAATATTTTGAATCTCAAGTCCGAAACTAGTTTAAATGATCTTTCTCGGGTTTGGGGCCACAAATATTTTGAATTCAAATTCTGATGGTTCCATTGAGTCTTGATCATCGTTCTTGATAGGGTTCCATGTTCGGTTTGTGTTTACAGGGTTCCGAATGAATTCCCAAGGATCCAGTTCTACTTCGCAAATTGCTATGGGTTGCTTATATATTTTAGTTCTAGTGCAATTTCCCCTTGGGCCACTTGGGCCTCTGCATTCCCAGATAAGGCTCCACATTCGTAGAGTATTGAGTAGGCATGAACAATGGATTTCTTTAAAAGATGATTTTAATTCATCTTCCACCATTTTCAACCCTTCAAGCTTTGTTTTCAAAGGAGATTTCAAGATTCTTTCAAGGCAAAGTAATTGGGTAATATTTTCAAACCTATTTCATTGATTTATGTTGTTTAATTTGTATTTGAACTTCTAATTTTGAGATTTGAATGACGTAAATTGGGGATTTCTCGAATTTTGATTTCCAAACTTTAATCATTGATTTCGCCGTTATTTTAACTCTATTTTCGAAACCGTTTTCACCGCTCAACTATTTATCACCTTGGAAACATTTTCACACATTAATTCTCAATTTTCGGCAATGTTTTTCGGCATGAGAGTTTTGATCATTTTATCCCTTTTTTCTGAATTAATTGATTTTATTGTTATTAGATTCGTTATGTGATTGTGATGCCCTATTTGAATAGATTGTGGTGATTTGGAGTACCATAGGAGGGGAAAGTGACAATTTCAACTTGATTCGAGATTTTATTTGAGGGAAATGGACTTCTAACCATTTGTTAAGTATGAATGAACCTTGTATTCTCCTATGTGTATGGAATTGAGTACTTTCGGGGTAAAATTGTGTCATTATAGGTTTGATCATGACATTTCAGTTTGAATAATTGTTCATATGGTGATATATTGACTTATAAATTAATTGTGGATTTGTAACCTATATGATATTGTGAATCATACGATATAGTGAGATGGTTCTTATATTGTGATATATTGATACATTGAGAATATGCTGATATTGAGACATTCATAATATTGAACTATTAATGATATTGAGATATTTAGATCATTATGATGTTGATACTATAATATAGTTGTGATCATTCACATTGCATTTATTATTATTTGTCCATTGATACTTATGATGGTTATAGTCAAGATGTAAATAAAAGGTAACATGTCGATTGGTGTCGAGGTCTCTACCAGTCGAGCCAAGGTAATATGCCGGGGGTCCGAGGTCATTTTTGGATGGGTCCAAGGTCTCTTCTGGATGCGTAAGCATTAGCCAAGGTCTTTGCTAGCAACATTCACGGATACATAGTCTATGTGTGCCCTCTATGGGTTTCGACTAAGATAGTCATCTGGTGAGCAGATGTATATCATAGGACAAACATACATCACGATTACTTGACAATGCATCCATTATTCACATTTTATGGCATACACTCCATCTCATACCTCATATTTGATTGATACTAGTTGTATATTGTTTATGAGATTGCATACTTTTTGTATCCCTAATTTTGAGTAAGTATTGGATCTATTTGTATATTTGTATATTGAGGTATTATGCTAGATGATGAGTGTAACTGTATCCATTTTGAAATATATAATATATTGTGCTGGGACTTTTCTAAGTGCAGGATTATAGTTTGGTGGATTGTGGTTGGGATTTAAGAAGTTACTCGTGTTCTTCATTGCTTTACCTTAGGTTAGTTCCATTTGCTGAGTACCTTGTTGTTGTACTCACCCCTTGCTACATTTTTGTAGGTTGTGAGCCCAGTCCACTTTGATGATCTTTTGGATCAAGCTTCGGATCTATCAAGAGGTAGTTGCTTGTTCCTTTAACAGACCTTCGGAGATTCTACTATTATGTTTTGGTTCTATTTGAGGACTAGACATTATCATTTGAGTATTCTATATGTAGAGGCATGTACATGTGACACCAGTCCTCAAATAGTTGTAGTTTATTTTCGTCTGCTTATCTATATTATTAGATTGTTATCTTCTGCTTTTGTTGTTATTGTTAAGTTGTTTGAATTTTGGGCTGACTCACCTTGGCAAGTTAGGTGAGTTCCATCACGCCCAGATTTCGGGTCATGATAATTTGGTATTAGAGCCCAATTCATATGTCTCACATGTGTATGAGCCTAGTCTAGTAGAATCTTGAGGATTGGTGCGGAGGCATCCTGTCACGACCCGGACCTAAGGTCTAGGAGTGACACGGCGAATGGGAACCGAAGAGTCCCCAAGCAAGCCTCGAAGTACCAAAATTCACATCATCGGTTCAGAAGCACATTCAAAATTAAACACATAGTTCTAAGGGACGGGAAAGTAGGACTCACGC
>DF358478.1:19255-66912 GCA_000787875.1 Solanum virginianum
GATCTTAGGGAAAGGGATTAACATGAATTCACATAGCATATAACACATAATGACTAAGGGGTGGGTAAGTATGACTCACGCTATGGGGGCAATTCGGGACTTAGGATCTTCCACATTTCCACATCAAACATACATATACAAATCAAAATTCCCATAATCAATCCATGATATCCATAACCAAAAGATTACCATAATCATAAGTTTCAAATACAACATATAACACATAGATCAGACGAGAGTCTACAAGATGTCCAACAATGCCTCTAGTCATAAGATAGGACAGGAGCTAAAACATGTTTCGGCCTCACCCTCAAAGTATAGATAACATAAATAAAATCAACTTATGGTAGAGGAATGATGGCTTGTCCTTGGACGAAAGGACTCACCACAACTAATATCTCAAAATCCGATCTAGCTATCGAACAATGGATGAAAGTAATCTCCGATCCCTACATGGTGAGATCATGGAGGCAAAAGTATGCGTTAATACATTAGACTGTGCTAAGTACGCGGGGTGCAATGCATATAACTTACCAAAACCTGCATACAATGTTAGATGGCAAGGGTACATAATATAGAAAGAGATATGTATAGCAAGGAATGTAGTATAACAAGATGCTATAAAATTCACGATGCATGAAATGCAAATGATGCTCATACATATATTGGTGATGTGACCATAACCAACATAAGTAAGACTAAGCGAGCTATTACTTGGAATCCGATAATTACCCCTCATCGGTAAAGAGGTGGTCTATTTGCCAAAGGTAAACAATACTTCACTTTAGGGGTAACCCCATTCCGTATAAAGTAACCTTCCTTACAGGTAACCCCATTCCAAATAGAATTTTCACATAAAGCATATCATATCATATCATATCATATCATATCATATCATATCATATCATATCATATCATATCATATCATATCATATCATATCATATCATTTCTTCTCCTTGCAGGCAACCCTATTTCGAAGGCATTTTCCCTTATGGGCAACCCCATTTCGGAAAGGACCCTATGCTAGGCATATAGTTCAAGGAAAGAGAGCGGAATCCTCATTCCATCAGTGCTAAGTCGTCATCCCATAAGAATACTTATAATATATGTATGTGTATACATGTTTCAAGAGACAATGTTCACTTCCAAAATCATTTCAATGTATCCTTAATCTTAAAGCCAAATACCATTCATAGTAGTTCATACTTAGGCTCAAATGCCAAAATCATAGTTCATATTCATAATACTCATGCATAGAAATAACTCATTCATGTACAAAATGGTGCCACCCAAAATGCTCAAAGAGCCATAGTCAATAGACATATATGTGATCACATCTTGTCATAACCAATATCTTATCAAAATAATATCATATAACAAAATTGGGCTTAACCCACTTCATAATTTCCATAATAATCTATATATATGAATGCATATGCTATAAATAACATCTATAGATCATATAACAAAATTGGGCTTAACCCACTTCATAATTTCCATAATAATCCATGTACATGAATGCATATGCGATGAATAATGTGAGAAAGACATGGGTAATGAAGATTCCATATAAAATCCATAATATAATATGTAGTTCAAGTGAAAACATAATTAAATTAACATTGAAACATCATAATATAATCACCCATCCATAAATAAGCCTTAAAGGGGACATACATACTTATAATTTCATAAACCCTAAATAAATCTTCATATAATGGTTGAAGTCACCTTTAAATTACCAAATAAACACTACCCATGCATCAATAGATATTTAGGAATCATAATATTCAAAACCCCAATTTAAAGTAAGCTAGAAATTCATAAAATTGCTTGAAAATAATTTGGGTCTCCTTGATTAAAAGGATATCAAGGATCAAAACCCACATACCTTCACCAAGATGAAGAAACCCCAAAGAATTTGAAGAAGAATTGAGTTCCCTAGCTCAAGTGTTGAAATCTGCAAGAGTTCTTATGTGGAAAGCTTTTGAGAGGATTTAAACTATGAGGAGTGATTTTGAATGTTTGAAATAGGTTTAGGTCTTTAGATGACCATGGAATAACATAGGAGTTCCCAAAAGACCAATAGAAATAACCAGATTTATGAAAATGACATTAATGAATTAGATAGAAATTTTGGTCGAAGTCACTTCATTGACGGCTTTACGGGCTGTATGGCATTACACGGTCAGTAAACTTGCCGTGAACCCACACTTAGCAAAAATTCTGGAAGTTGGAACTTGGCTCAATATTTAAAAATTTTTAACACCAAGGTGAGTCCCACGGTTGGGTAAATGGCCCGTTAGCCTCACCATGGTTCGTGGGGCTGGATGTGGTACCAAACTTAGCCAAAGCCTCCCCACGCTAACCTTGAATACCCCATGTTAGACCAGATGGCTCGTCACCCTCACTATGGCTCGGTGGTAAGCCGTGGTGTCACACTTGGCCACAAAAATCATTCCTCCACACTAATATTGAACCACACTTATGATTTTCTCCATCCTTGAAGACCATACAACTAGTACCACTGATCGTACTCCAATACTTAGGCCAAAAATGGGTGTTTTAGGCCTAAGGCCATTCCCATGGTTCATTTAAAGTCCCACTGCCCATTTACTTGCCCATGTGGCAACACTGCACAGGAGGATCTTACAAAAATGGGCATAACTTCTTCATCCGAGTCTACATAAGATGCAACCAAGTACATTGGAAAGCTAATTCAAAGAACTTTAATTTGATAGGTCATGGGCCACCCAGTTCATTTTCTGCTAAGAGATATGCCCATTTAAAGTTGACCATTCTATCGGTACTTGTGAAAAACTTAGCAAATGAAATTCCTTTGAACTTGAATTGATGTAGGAGACCCTTGATGGCCTTAAACAACATAAATAAGCTTGAATTGAAGACTTGAAAGTGAACTTAGATCGAGATTGAAGGTTCCATAAGGTGTCGCCTTGGCCCAAAACTTTTCAAAACCAAATCTCAAACGTCACTAAAGCTATTCCTTGGAGGTTTCATAAGGTGTCACCTTGGCCTAAAATGTTCCGAAACCAAATCTCAAGCGTCACTAAAGCTATACAAAAATCTGGGCCCTGACATCATCTCACCCTTGGGAACATTCATCCTCGAATGTGGTAGAACAAGGCTTGAAAGGCTTGACTTAGAACATGAAACTTCCAAACACAAGGTACAATGATTAATTCACCATTTAAAAAAAATCATGAAATCATTAGAACTCATATCAAAACATATTCAAATCATTTTAAAACATCATAAAATAAATTATTTTCGCATATCATATCATATCATATCATATCATATCAAACATATTCAAATCATTTTAAAACATCATAAAATAAATTATTTTCGTGCATATGTATGCACATGTCATGAGACTCAAGAGCAAAAGAATTAGGACCATTGAGAATAAGAAGAGCCTAATACCATGGGCTTGAGTAGATTGGAAAGGATAGAGATATCACTGCATCCTACTTGATTCCACTTCCCTCATAGCACTTTTAACATGTAGATTTCTCCAAAGCACCTAACCAAAGCCACATCTTTGTAACGAACCCACTTCACTTGTCTATTCAAAATTTCCACCGCAGTTTTCTCAGAAGATAAGTTCTCCACAAACTCCACCCTTTCCAAAGACATAATAGTACTATAATCAGCCACCAATTTTCTCAACATAGATAAATGAAGAACCAGGTGAATAGAGCTCAAACCGGTTGCAAATCCAATCTATAGGCCACATTCCCCAAACCGTTTATCAATCTCATCAGGGCCTACATATGGGAAACCTAACTTGCCCTCCTTTCCAAAACACATCGTACTCTTCATAGGTGGTAGCTTTATATCTACCAAATCACCAATACAAGACATGATTCTTCTTTCCATAATCCAATAAAACCTTTGGTGACATTAAACCATCTTCAATTTTCCCTAACTATTTCCACTCTTCCCATAGCCTTTATCACTAAATCTGGGTTGATAGAAGGTATCCCATCTAACTCAAACCATCCCACCAAAGACCTACACCTTCTAACACACAAAGCCCCAAACGGTGCCACACCAAGGCTAGCATGAAAGCTATTGTTGCAAGCCAACTCAATAGGTGATAGATGACCATCTCAATTAATCGTGAATTCCAATACACATGACCTCGATATGTCCTCCAACGTTTGAATTATCCTCAACATTGAAAGTAGTTTCAACCGATAAGAAATGAGTTGACTTAGTCTTCCAGTTGACAATACCCTAAAATGAATCAAATTGTCTTTAGGTCCAAGGCAAACCAACCATAAAATCCATATTTGCCTCTTTCCACTTCCAAGTAGAAATTTCAATATATATCTTGAGCCAAACCACCGAGTCTTTAGTGTTGTACCTTCTTTTGTTGACATTTAAAGCGTTCAGATACAAACTTGACTACATCCTTTCTCATACCATGTGACCAATACATTTCTCTCAAAACTTAATACCTCTTAGTAAATCTCGGGTGATTAGAATAATGAGAGTTATGGGCTTTACTCATGATCATATCCTTAAGGCCATCAACGTCTGAAACATACAATCGATCTTGGTACCAAATTACACCATCTCTCCCTTGGGAGAAAATCTCTACCTAATTTCTGGCAACCAACCTCTTCAACACCACCAATGATGGATCTAGATTTTGCCTAGCTCTTACATCAAGAGCCACCAAGGATTCAGCCCCATTTTGAATGAATACCTCTATCATTAAAGTCGGCTACCCTAACACCCAATCTCGCCCAATGGTAAACATCCTTGGCCAACTTCTCCTACCTTTCACCCCCATAAGCCACACTTCCCATAGATAGTCCACTAAGTGCACATGTTACAATATTTTCCTTGTCGGGATGATATCATACACTCACGTCGTAGGCCTTTAGGAGTTCCAACCTTCTCCTTTGCCTCAAGTTAAAGTCCCTTTAAATGAACATATGTTGCAAACTCTTGTGGTCGGTGAAAATATCCACATACACCCCATACAACCAGCGTCTCAAAATTTTCAAGGCGAACACTATTACTACTAACTCAAGATCATGAGTCATGTACTTATGCTCATGCACCTTCAATTACCTTGATGCATAAGCTATCACCTTACCATGTTGCATAAGTACATCACCTAACCCAATCTAAGAAGCATCACAACATACCACTAACTCAATCTAAGCTATCTAATAAAGTCAAAACAAGAGCCGATGTAAATCGATCTTTCAATGTCTGAAAACTCCTCTCATACCCATCTGACCATGCAAACTTGGCCTTCATTTAAGTTCAATTGGTCAGTGAAGATGCAATAGGTGAGAAACCTTCAATAAACCTTCCATCATAACCAGTCATCACTAAAGCTATCTTCATTTAAGTTCAATTGGTCAGTGAAGATGCAATAGGTGAGAAACCTTCAATAAACCTTCCATCATAACCAGTCATCCAAAGAAAACTTCAAATATTCAGAGGAGCAAGCTTACTAAACCATGTACACCCTTCACCAACTCCCATCTAACCTCATTTATAAGATCAACTACAACATCCTCCTTGCCTGGATTACATTACAAGCCCAAGGTGACTTTTTCTATCCGATAGGGAGGGATGGAGATAGAAAATCTTAAGACACGCTCCATGGGATGATGTGAATCATGAAAAGTGAAACATTTTCTAAAATGTCTTGTAGCCTCCTACCCATAGATGTGGCACGTTTCACACCCATGAATCAGATTCTACTTGATGTGGCATGTTGGACTTCGAGGACCATTTATAAACCTAGTGCTCTGATACCATCTTAGTTACCACTAAGACCTAGGGTCTATGAGTGACACGGAAAATGGGAACCCTAGAGTCCCCAAACAAGCCTCAAAGTACCAAAATTCACATCATCGATTCGGATGCGCATTCAATATTAAACACATAGTTCTAAGGAAAGGGAAAGTAAGACTCACGCTATGCGGATATCTTAAGGAAAGGGATTAGCATGAATTCACATAGCATATAGCATATAATGACTAAGGGGCGGGTAAGCATGACTCACGCTATGAGAGCAATTCAAGACATAGGATCTTCCATATTTCCACATCAAACATACACATACATATCATAATTTCCATAATCAATCCATGATATCCATAACCAAAAGATTATCATAATTATAAGGTTCAAATATAACATATAACACATAGATCGGACGAGAGTCTATAAGATGTCCAACAATGCCTCTAGTCATAAGATAGGATGGGGTCCAAGATATGTTCTTGGCTCACCCTCAAAGTATTGATAACATAAACAAAAGCAACTTAAGATAGAGGAATGGTCGCGTGTCCTTGGACGATAGGACACACCACAACCAAATTCTCAAAATTTGATCTAGCCATCGAATAGTGGATGAAACTAATCTTTGGCCCCTATATGGTGAGATCATTCCTCTATACCAACATTGAACCACACTTATGATTTTCTCCATCCTTGAAGGCCATACAACTAGTATCACTGATTGTACCCTAATATTGAGGCCAAAAATAGATGTTTCAGGCCCAAGGGCTCCCACGGCTCGTTTAAAGCCCCACTGCCTGTTTACTTGCCAGTGTGGCAATACTACACATGAGGGTCTTATGAAAATGGACAGAACCTCTTTGTTCAAGCCCTAAATGAGGTGAAACTATGTGCGTTGAAAAGCTAATTCAAAGTGATTTAAGTTGATAGGTTGTGGGCTACCCTGTTCATTTTGTGCTAAGAAATATGCCCATTTAAAGTTGACCCTTCTATCGGTACTTGTGGAAAACTTAGCGAATAAAATTTCTTTGAACTTGAATCGATGTAGGAGACCCATGATGGACTTAAATAACATAAATAAGCTTAAATTAAAGGCTTGAAGGTGAACTTATATCGAGGTTGGAGGTTCTATAAGGTGTCACCTTGGCCCAAAACTTTTTGAAACCAAATCTCAAGCATCTCTAAAGCTATACAGAAATTCAGGTCCTTACACATCCATTACTTATCCTTGAGAGGCTATGATGAATGTTCTTTTTGATTCATTCTAGTTAATTCATATATGTGTCTTGTTTAAGTGCTGAGTGTTCATGTGTCCTTTTGAGAGATGGTGAGGACCAATGTTATTGCTGCTACAGAATGAGGTAAGGCCGCCCTTAATGTTGCTATTGAGACCTCAGCCAGGGGAAGAGGTATTGCCCGAGGACACTCTAGAGGCCGGCCTAAGGGGCCGCACCGACTAGAGATTATGAGTGGGGCATCTTTCTCGAGCCAGCTATGGAGCCTAGGTAGAATTGGGTTCCACACGAGTTTGCTACATCATGACTACTCCAAGATATACTTTTGTGAGTCCTGGGCGTGTTGGAGACTTTGGGGCAGACAAGTAGCCTAGCTGACACTCCTGGTACTTCAAAGACTCGAGTGAGGGTGAAGCCTCAGGATCAGCAACAGGCCCAGGTTCAGGGCAGCTCCTACTATTGAGATTCCACCGTTGATGCCTTTACTGATGATGAGCAGTGGAGGTATGAGAGATTTCGGAAGATGGACCTATCTTAATTTCAAAGTGGGAAGTCTGATGACGCTCATGAGTTCTTGACCACTTGTAAAGAGTTACCAGATGTCGTGGGACTAGCAGGGACACGTGGTGTAAGATATGTTACCCTCTAGCTTCATTGGTTAGCCAGGGAGTAGTGGAGGACTTATATAGGATCCCTTCCAGTTGGGTCTCCTCTGATGACTTGGGAGATGTTTTCAAATGTCTTCTATGAGCAGTTTGTGCCTTGGAGTGTTTGCCAAGAGAGCTGATTAAGATTTGAGAGTTTGACATAGGGCACCATGACTATTTTAGGGTACAAGATCAGGTTTTGCCAGTTGGTCTATTATGCTATAACTATACTTCTGACTGAGGTGGAGAGAGTTCTCCAGTTCATGAGAGGGCTTGTCTTTCCTATCAAATAGTCTATGTTCTAGGTATCTAGAGATAGAGATTTCTTCTTGTCAGTGGCTAGTGTTGCCAAGAAGGGAGATTTGATGCAGAAAGAGGAGTTCGAGGAGCCCAAAAGGGTCCATACATCAAGACAGTACTTAGGTGCCTCATCAAGGAGTAAAGGTATGGTCAAAGGAGGTAGTTCCTTTCAGCATTGCGGGGTTCATGCAAACCTTGCCAGCTTTAGAGGGAGGACGAGGTCGCTGTGATTCCTATAGTTCAAGTCTGAGTTCATCTAGTTCTCAATAGGGGCCCATGGGCCGAGAAGGTTACAATATCCCTCCTGCTACTTCACAGTAGTGGTCCACCCTTAGATCTTAGTTTGGGTATGGATATTTTGATCCTATGATTCGCCAGTGCCTTGGGCAGACTCATTCTAGCCCGAACATTCATACTCTGCAGCTTCGATTAGAGATCTGGCACTACCAGCCAAAGGTTCAGCCCCACAGACCAGGGACTGGGGTAGAGGTCAGAACAATAGAGATAGATGTACTGATGGTAGGGGAGCAAGTGATATTTCCACTTCTTCAGGTGGTAGAGGGTCAGCTTTTTTGGGTGGAGGTCGAGGTGTCCATTACTATGCCTTTCCAAGTAGACCCGAGGTAGAGGCCTCCGATGTTGTCATCACAAGTATTGTCCCCGTTTGTCATCACCCTATTTTTGTGTTATTTGATCCTGGCTTTACTTATTCTCGTGTCTGCTTATTTCTTCTTGGTTTTTAAGCTGCCTTGTAATTCTATGTCTGTGTCTGTACATATTTCGAACCTAGTAGGTGAGCCTTTAGTATTGGATCGGGTGTACCGATCCTGTCTTATTACTTTGGTGGGCTATGAGACTTAGGTAGATCTGATTATATTAGATATGATAGATTTTGATGTTATTTTAGGTATAAATTGGCTATCTCGGTATCATGCTATTCTTGATTGTTATGCTAAGACTGGTACCTTAGCTATGCCAGGTAGACCGAGGATATAGTGGACTAGTTTGAAGGGTTCCTATCTTAGTAAAGTGATATCTTATATTTGGGCCCAAAAATTGATTCATCGAATGTTTTTGGCTTATTTACCCTTTATTTATGTTACTGCTGTCGAGTCACCTTCTATGAAGTCTTTTGGTAGTTAGTTTTTGAATGTGTTCCCTACTGATCTATTAGGAGTCCCTCTTGATCAATAAATTGATTTTGCTATTAACCTCGTGTCGAGCACTAAGCCGATTTCTATTACTCCCTACCGAATGGCTCCAACTGAGTTGAAAGAGCTAAAGGAGCAACTCCAAGATCTGCTGAGAAATAGCTTTATTCACCCTAGTGTTTCACCATGGGGTGCCCTAGTTTTGTTCGTTAAGAGGAAAGATGGGTCCATGAGGATGTGTATTGACCATAGGCAGTTGAATAAAGTGGCTATTAAGAACAAGTACCCACTTCCCTACATAGATGATTTATTTGATTAGCTTTATGAAGCCACTTTATTTTCTAAGATTGAGTTGAGTTCGGGGTATCATTAGCTTCAGATTCGACTATTAGGTATACCCAAGACAGCCTTACGGACTAAGTATGACCACTATGAGTTTCTTGTTATGTCCTTTGGTTTGACTAATGCCCTTGCAGCATTTATGGAGTTGATGAATGAGGTATTCTGACGGTATTTGGACTCATTCATGATTATGTTCATCGATGATATCTTTTTCTATTCCAAGACCGAGGAGGACCACATGAGGCATTTAAGGATTATACTTTAGAGGCCCAGGAAGGAGAAGTTATATGCAAAACTCTCCAAGTGGGAAATTTGGTTGAGTTCAGTAGAATTTTTGGGGCACCTGGTGTCCAAGGAGGGTATTCAAGTTGATCTACCGAAGATTGAGACCGTTCAGGGTTGGACTAGGCCTACCTCAACTATAGAGATTCACAATTTTATGGGCTTGGCTGGTAATTATCATCGTTTTGTTTAGGGTTTCTCTAATATTGCAGCCCCACTGACTAGGATAACTCAGAAGAATATGCGATCTCATTGGTCCGATAAGTGTGAAGGGAGCTTTAAAAGCTCAAGTTATTATTAACTACAACTCTTATTCTGACATTGTCGGAGGAGGGTGTTGACTTTACTATTTATTGTGAAGCTTTGAGAGTGTGACTAGGTGGTGGGTTGATGCAGAAAGGGAAGGTTATTGCTTATGCTTCTAGATAGTTGAAGACCCATGAGAAGAATTATCCTACCCATGATTTGGAGTTTGCCGTGATTGAGAAGCTCAAAGATTTATTAACCTCTGCATCTATTCTTGCTTTGCCCGAGGAGGAAATACCTCTTGAGGATTATTGTGATGCCTCCAGAGTTGGTTTAGGTGGAGTGTTGATGCAAAAGGGGAGAGTGATAGCATATATATATTGATAGTTGAAGGTGCATGAGGTGAATTATCCTACCCAAGATTTAGAGTTGGCTGCGATAGTCTTTGTGTTGAAGTTGTGGCGGCATTATGAGTGCATTGTGAGATCATTACTGTCATGACCCAAGCCTGGGGCCTAGACGTGACACTACAAATGGGGAACCCGAAGGAACCCTAAACAAGCCTCTTTGCATATCATTCACACATCCTTGGTCGAGGAAGCAAAATAACAACAACAAGTGCCATTAATTCAAAGGGAAGAAGGTCTGAGGGAAGTCTTTCATAAACATAGCCATAGGGAAGTCTTTCATAAACATAGCCATAGGGAGTCAAGCTCAATAATACAAAACATCTCAATATCCAACAACACCTCTACTAGTAGATGGGATGGGGGCCAAGACATATCCTAGGCTCACCCTCATAGATAAGTGTCCAAAATATAAGATAAAGTCTCAATATAAACTTGAAATAAAATCGAAATCGTCCCCGAATGTGAAGACTCACCAAGAGCTAACTTCAAATGGTCCGACTAGCCACGTAGAGGAGGATGATTAGTGGGAGCTCTGGTCCCTACATGGTAATGTCATGTAGGTATAGAATATGCGTTAGTACTTGAAATGTACTAAGTATGTGGGATGCAATGCAACAAAGGAGGTATGCCATAAAAATCAAGACAAATGGTCATACCCAATAGGTATAAACTTAATATGAAATATATGCTCAATGCCTTACACAAACATGCATGAGAATGGCCAAATAAACTACCCACTCACCTTATGGTATAACCTTTTTGGAAAGTATTATAAATATCTCAACCTTATGACATAGCCTTTTCAGTAGGTAGTATAAGATGTCCTTTACCTTACTATACAATCTTTTTTGTAGGAATTAAGAGGTGCCCTTACCTTATAATACAATCTTTTTAGTAAGCAAGATGTCCTTACCTTACGATATAATCTTTTCAGTAGGAGAGATGTCCTTACCTTATGATACAATTTTTTCAATAGGAGATGCGAATTGGTTTACCTTATGGTATGGCCTTTTCGATAGGTAATATAAGAATAGAAAGTATCATGCTCATTCATAACATTTGCTTGAGCACATAACATATATATTATCTCTTCAACATTCTTAACATTCATAATTTACATATCTTACAATAGAACATTCATCAACATAGAAGCTTATCAATTACTTTAGCCAAAACTTGGTGGTTATCATGCACATAAGCTTAAAAACATGCAATTCATGAGTGTAAAACAATAGAGGAGTAAAATCAATTCATTTTGAAATCATTCAACTAAACCCACCAACATTGTAGTAAAACCCTCATTTTGGGTATCATGAACTCCAACTAAAATCCATAAGTTCTTTCATAGTTTACATAGTTCACATCATGCATAGCTTCAATTTATATATCAATCAACTCATGGAATAAGCCTTCAATAGATATTCATGCACACTTATTCAATACTTGAAGAATCCAACTCCAACCACACATGAAATGCATAATAAAGTTTACCCATAGAGTATTTAACATTAAAATCATGAAAATTGATAAGGAGAACAGGTTTGGCTTCATGGGTGAAGGGAACCCATGAATGAAACCCACATACCTTAAGCCTTGAATTTCTTGAAATTGAATTGGGGAAGTCTTGAAGCTTGGATTGGGTCCTTGAAATCCAAAGTTATTCTTGAGATCCTTGAATTTGAATGGAGGTTTTGATAAAGTCTTGGAGAGTTTTTAGAGAGGGTTTTGTGAGGTCTAGAGTTGAAAAATGGCTAAGTATGGAAGATATCATGTTTAAATAGGCATTGGGTTATTACCCCAATACCCTTGGATGAAATATGAAAAACAGGGGGAAAATTGCACTAGTCTGTGCCCAAGCACGACGCGGACCAGACGAGCAGGCTCTCTGGAAATTGATTAATTAGCGAAAATTAGTTTTCGCTATAGGTCTTCTAAAATCTGGGTTTTACCCATTTCCTTCTCAATTTTTCCCTTGATGAAGAATATGAAGTTGGATTTTTGAAATCACGCATAGATTTTGAGATACATGGAAATTACGATTATAGGGCATTCCGAAGCACATGAGGGATGTTTCAGTATCTCCCTCTTGGAAACATTCATCCCCGAATATCAAAGAAACATGCTAAAGAGAACTAATTATGAAGATTTCAGCCTGACAAGAATGTAACAAATGCACTTAAACATCATTTTCAAAAAGTCTCAACATAAATGTGAACAATCACCATAAACTTGTTGCCATGAACATGAATGCATGTAAAAATGACATGAGGACTAAAATTCAAGACTTGAAATCATAGATGAGACTTAATTTATTACCTTCAGCTTGAGTGGAGTGGAAGACGTATGGATATCATTTTTTCATGTCCGCTTCAGCTTTCCATGTGGCACTTTCAATTTGTTGATTCATCCAAAGGACTTTGACGGATGCTATAACTTTGTTCCTCAACCCTTTCACTTTTCTATCCAATATCTCCATCGAGACCTCCTCATAGGTCAAATTATCTTCCACAATAGCGACAACCTCTAAGGGCACCATAGCACTTGGGTCCCTCACACACTTCTTCAACATAGACACATTGAAGATCGGATGAACCATGTTCATATCTGCAGGCAACTCCAATTCGTAGGCAACCTTACCAACTCTCCTCAAAATTCTATAGGGTCCCACAAACCTTAGGCTCAGTTTCCCTTTCTTACTAAACCGGACCATACCCTTTATGGGTGAGACCTTTAGATAAACCTAATCATTAACATTAAACTCAATATCTCTTCTCCTCACATCGAAGTAGGGCTTTTGCCTACTTTGAGCCATCTTCAATCTCTCCCTTATCAACCTCACCTTCCCTAAAGCTTCCATAACTAAATCCGTGCCTAATAAAGCTATCTCTCCCACATCAAACCACCCAACTAGGGATCTACAATGCCTACCATATAAAGCTTCTAAGCGAGCCATCCCAATGCTTGAGTGATAGCTATTGTCGTAAGAAAACTTAATAAGTTAAACATATACATCCCAACTACCCTTGAACTCCAAAACACAACCCATATGCATATCCTCAAGAGTTTGGATAGTTCTTTCGGCTTGACCATCCATTTGAGGATATACAACTTGGCATAATCTTCGGTACCATAAGTTATTTTGATCGATAGAAAGTGAGCCAACTTTATCATTCTATCCACAATAACCCAAATAGAATTAAAGTGTTTCCTAGTCTTTGGCAACCTAACCACAAAATTCATGTTGATTTTGTTCCCATTATCAAGTAGGAATTTCTATATCTTGGGCTAGGCTAATTCCTTATCACCTCCATTTTCTTAGGTTCCACCATAATGCCATCACCCGATACCACATGCCCTAGGAATGCAACCTCTTTCAACCAAAATTCACACTTTTCATATTTAGCAAACAACCTCTCATCCCTCAAAATTTGCAACACCACCCTCAAATGATTCACATGTTATTCTTCACTTTGGGAATAGATTAGTATATCATCAATAAATACCACTACAAACATATCAAGGTAGGGTTTAAAAACCCTATTCATGAAATCCATAAATATTGTCGGTGTATTATTTAAGCCAAAAGACATTACCATAAATTCAAAATGCCTATACTTAGTTTGAAAAGCCATTTTGGGAATATCACACTCCCTCACCCTCACATGGTGGTACCTAGACTAAAGGTCAATCTTAGAAAAGTGGCTAGCCCCTTGTAGTTAATTAAATAGGTCATCTATCCTTGGTAGAGATACTTGTTATTTATGGTAACTCTATTGAGTTGTCGGTAATCGATGCACATTCTAAGAGAACCATCCTTCTTCTTTACAAACAACACCAGTGCACTCCAAGGTGACTTGCTAGGCCTTATAAAACCCTTCTCTAACAAATCCCTTAATTGATTCTTCAACTCCTTCAACTAGAAATGGATTATGTATCAAGAAGGAGGTTTATACCAAAGTCTATTCCCCTTTAGGGGGGAACATCAGAAAGCTCATCTAGAAAGATATCAAGAAACTCATTGACCACTAGAACCGGCTCAATATGAAGGAATCTAGACTCAACATTCATAACTTTCCCACTCAAGAAGGGGCTCATTAGGGAATTGGAATCTAACCTTACGGTTCCTACAATCAATGAAAGCATGATATACATGTAACCAATCCATCCCAAGAATAATATCAAATCCACCATATCAAGTTCAACAAAATCATAAGGCAAGACTTTATGCAATATGAATATGGGGCAATCCCTATAAACTCTTTTGGCAATGATGGACTCACTAATGGGGGTAGACACTTCATAAGGTTCATACAATAATTTGGGACACATATGAAGCTTATTAGCAACAAAAAGAGTAATGAAAGAAAGAGTGGCACCCGGATCTATCAATGCAGACACATCATAATAAAAAATCTTTAACATATCGGTAAATACATCAGCCATCTCATCCACTTCTTGCCTTCCTTAGTGAGCATAAAACCTATTCTGTCTTGGGGCACCCCCTAGTTGGCCTTCTTGTCCCTTTTGATCAACATAAGAATCTTGCCCTTGAGGTCGACCATCGTTAACCTTGTTTTGAGCATGTGGACTATCGAAAAGTTTATGGCCCATCTTGCCACACCTAAAGCATGCACCCATGTTACTCCAACATGCATCACTATGATTTCTTCCATATTTTGGGCACCTAAGATGAGTCACTCAATCATTACCACCTTGGAGCCTTAGGTTAGACACCTCATCATTAGCAAGCCTCTTGTTTGGGACATTGGAGGACCCTTGGCCTTGAAATTTGTGACCTTGTTTAAAACGGCCACCTTTAGCACCTTGGAAAACACCATTAAACCGATCCCTCTTAGACTCCTTACTCCTCCTCTTTCTAAGCTTCTCTCCCGCAAGTTGTTTGGCATATGTCATGAGCCGAGACAAGTCCATATCACCCACTAGCGTGGTGGTTCAACACTCTTCATTCACTAAATCAGACATCCCCGATATAAATTTATTCATTCTTGATCTAGGGTTGGCAACCAAATGAGGAGCATACTTTGAGTGCTTGTTGAATTTAAGGGCATACTCCCTCACACTCGTGGAGCCTTACTTGAGATTTATGAACTCTATCATCTTGACCTCCCTCAATTCAATAGGGAAGAACTGGTTGAGGAAGTCAGCCTTGAATGCCTCCCAAGGAATGGAATCATTGTTTCCCCTCTCTAATTTCCATTGAGCAAACCAAATTTGGGCCACACTCTTAAGTTGATAGGACCATTAATTCCCTCTTCTCCTCCAAATTCACCCCCATAATGGTAAGCACTTTATACACCTCATCAATAAACTCTTGGAGATCTTTCTTCGCTTTGAACCCATGAAACTCCGGAGGGTTCATCTTTGTGAGGTCCCTCATTCTTGAGGCTGGAGTTGGAGCATGAGGAGCTTGAGACCCTTGATTCAATTGTTTAGCCATAGCATAGACTAACATAGTGATGGCATTTCAAAACTCAATTTGCATAGCCCTTTCTCCTTGAGAAGCTTGATAAGCTGGGCCCTCCTAGGGTATGCGGCCCTTCTTGGTCTCCCTCTTGATAGTGGCATGATCTGGAAGAGAAAAAGAGCATTTGTTAGAGAAGGAAGCCTTATATTTACTACTAGAGCATGACATAGATTATAAAGAAGTGAAACACTTCCTAAACTGCCTCATAGCCTCTTATTCATAGTTGTGGCCGCTTTACAACCATGAATAAGACTCTACTTGATGCGGTGTATTGGATTTTCGAGGACCATTAACAATTTAGTGCTCTGATACCAAGCTTGTCATGACCTAAGCCTAGGTCCTAAATGTCACACGGTGAATGGAGAACCCGAAGGAGCCCCAAACAAGCCTCTTAGAATATCTTTTACACATTCTTGATCGCGGAAGCAAAATAACAACAACAAGTGCCATTAATTAAAAGGGAAGAGGGATTAAGGGAAGTCTTTCATAAAGATAGCCACAGGGAGTCAAGCTCAATAATACAAAACATCTCAATATCCAACAACACCTCTACTAGTAGATGGGGCGGGGGCCAAGACATCTCTCGGGCTCACCCTCATAGATGAATGTCCAAAATATGAGATAATATCTCAACATAAACTTGAAAGAAAATAGATATCATCCCCAGATGTGAGGACTCACTAAGAGTTAACTTTGAACGGTTTGACTAGCCACATAGAGGATGATCAATGAGAGCTCCGGTTCCTACATAGTAATATCAGGTAGGCATAAAGTATGCGTTAGTACTTGGAATGTACTAAGCATATGAGATGCAATACAACAAAGGACGTATGCCATAAAAATCAAGACACATGGTCATAACCAATAGGTATAAACTTAATATGAAACATATGCTCAATGCCTTACACAAACATGCATGAGAATGACCAAATAAACCACCTGCTCACCTTACGGTATAGTCTTTTTGGAAAGTATCATCAATATCCCTATCTTACGACATAAACTTTTCAGTAGGTAGTAAAAAATATCCTTTACCTTATGATATAATCTTTTCGGTAGGAATTAAGAGGTGCCTTACCTTAGATATAATCTTTTCGGTAAGAGAGATATCCTTACCCTACGATATAATCTTTTAAGTAGGAGAGATATCCTTACCTTACGACACAATCTTTTCGGTAGGAGTTGTGAATTGTTTTACCTTATGGCTTGACCTTTTCGGTAGGTAATGTAAGAATAGCTTACCAAACCATCACCTTAAGGTATCAAAAAGGTCATAATATCAGTCACAACATTCTCATGAGCTCATAACATGCATATTATCCCTTCAACATTCTTAACATTCATTATTTACATATCTTACAATAGAACATTCATCAACATAGAAGTTTATCAATTACGTTAGCCAAAACTTGGTGGGTATCATGCACATAAGCTTAAAAACATGCAATTCATGAGTGTAAAACAAAAGAGGAGTAGAATTAATTCATTTGGAAATCATTCAATTAAACCCACCAACATTGTAGTAAAACCCTCATTTTGGGTATCATGAATTCCAACTAAAATTCACAAGTTCTTTCATAGTTTACATAGTTCACATCATGCATAGCTTCAATATATATATCAATGAACTCATAGAATAAGCCTTCAATAGATATTCATACACACTTATTCAACACTTTTAGAATCTAACTCCAACCACACATATAATGCATAATAAAGTTTACCTATGGAGTATTCAATATTAAAATCATGAAAATTGATAAAGAGGAAAGGTTTGGCTTCATGGTTGAAGGAAACCCGTGAATGAAACCCACATACCTTAAGCCTTAAATTTCTTGAAATTGAATTAGGGAAGACTTGAAGTTTGGATTGGGTCCTTGAAATCCAAAGTTGTTCTTGAGATCCTTGAATTTGAATGGAGATTTTGATAAAGTCTTGGAGAGGTTTTAGAGAGGGGTTTATGAGTTCTAGAGTTGAAAAATGACTAAGTATGGAGGATTCACATTTAAATGGGCATTAGGGTTAGAGAGGGTTTTGGGGATTCCAAAGTTGAAAAATGGCTAAGTATGAAAGATATCACGTTTAAATAGGTATTGGGTTATTACCCTAATGCCCTTGGATGAAAAATGAAAAAAAGGGGAAAAATTGCACTGGTCCTTACCCCAGGCTCGATGCGAACAAGGTGCGCCTCAACAATTAACATTATTGTGAACGCTAGGCGTGCCGCGGCCTGAGAGTGCAGGTTCTCTAGAAATTGATTAACTAGCAAAAATTATTTTTCACTATGTGTCTTCTAAAATTAGAGTTTTACCCATTTCCCATTTAATTTTGTCCCCTGATCAAGAATATGAAGTAGGACTTCTGAAATCATGCATAGATTTTGAGATATATGAAAATTATGATTATAGGGCATTCCAAAGCACATAAGGGGTGTTTCAGTTACTGATCACTGGAGTCTCAAATATATCTTTTCATAGCCTAATTTAAACATGAGGCAACATAGGTGGTTGGACTTGTCAAAAGATTGTGACTTTTTGCTTCAATATCACCTGCGCAAGGTGAATATAGTGGAAGATGCCTTTGACCTTAAAGGCCTCTAATATGAGGAGTTTAGCATTCTTGAGAATGGAGGAGAGACTCTTAGCTTTGGAGGTTCAGTCACTTGCTCAACAATTGGTTTAATTAGATATTTCTCCTTCTTATAAAATTTTAGCCTTTGTGAAGACTAGATCTTCATTGCTTGATCAGGTGTGTGATCACTAGTTTGATGATGCTATATTATGCTTCATTCATGATAAGGTGTTGAGGGGTGAAATAAAATAGACTACTAAATCTTTAGGGTGTTTTTGAGGATTATTGGTCAAGTTTGTGTGCCTAAGGTAGGAGATTGAGTGAGATTGATATTGGAGAAGGCTTATTGTGCCAGATATTCTATCAGTCCTAGTGTGACAAAGATGTATCATGATTTGAAACAACACTATTTATCACGACCCAAGCCTAGAACCTAGACATGACCGACGAATGGGGAACCAAAAGAAACCCCAAACAAGCCTCATAGCATATCATTACACATCATTGATTGCAAAAGCAATTAAAAGAAAGACATTAAGAGATGGGCATAACAAGGAAATTGAATTAAGGGTAAACTTCCATATTATAACATCAAGAAACAAGAGAGAGTCAAAGCTCATAGAATAATACACATTATGTCTAACAACACCTCTAAGCCTTAGATACTTAGCGGGGGCCAAGACAAGCAACCGAGCTCACCCTCATAATAATGGTAATAGGTAATCCAAACATACAAGACATAATCTAAACATAAGCTTAAGATAAGGTAGATATCGTCCCCAGACATGAGGACTCACCATAAGCTAACTTGAACAATTCGTCTAGCCATGAGGAGAATCAATAGGAGTTTCGGTTCCTACATGGTAATATCATATAAGCATAGAGTATGATTAGTATATTTGAATGTACTAAGTATGTGGGATGCAATGCAACAAGAGATAGGTATCATAGACAAAATGCATAATCATAAGCAATGAATAGCATAGTAACAACATGACATGTATGAATGATGCTTGAAGTAAAACCATGCTTATATAGAACATAATACGAGTGTAACCAGTGACCACTCTTAGTGCAATCCAAGGCCTACCACCTCCTTGGAGAGACGCATCAGGTATAAACCCCTTTATGAGGTTGATGAAGTACAAACCTCCTAACAAAGTTGATGGGTATCAACCCCCAACAAGGTTACCCGGTCCTACCACCCCCCGAGCTAGACGATCAAGGTACCAACCCCTCAACAAGGTTACCCAGGCCTACAAACCCCCGAGCTAGGCTTCGTCATCCCCAACACTATAGAGATAATATCATGTATATACACTCCTTTCATCATCATATACATACATTCCTTTTCATCATCACTTCATCATCATTCCATCATCATAGAATCATTCAACTCATAAGACATGCATTAGACCTTCAATCCCTCAAAAACCCACAAACGGACATTTTATCAAACCTTAGAGGGTATGTAGTGCTAGTGTAAAATCATGCAACTCAAGAGTGTTATCATGCTAAAAAATTCAATGTAAAACCATGAATAGATAATTGGTAACACCCTCAAGTAATATACATCAAATTCATTAATCAAATCTTACAATAGATTTTAGATTCATACCTCAAAATGTAGTAAAACAATCATAATTTCATAAACCCCAACATAGTGTGCAGTGATTTTCATAATAAATAATACCCACGGGTAAATCAACTTTAAATCATGCAATTTTTAATAGAAGGAAGCTTGGGCATCTTGGGTAAAAGGAACCCATGAAAGAAATCCACATACCTTAGCTTTTAGAGAATCCTTGAAGAAGATTAGAGATGGAGACTTGAAGCTTGAGAGGAAGTCCTTAGATCCGGATGAGTTTTGAGACTTGAATTTAGGAGATGAAATATTGTTTAAGTGATTGGGAGGGTATTTGGGAATGTCTTGGATGGTATGAGGGTGAAATAAGGCTAAGTATAGGTATTTTCACGCATGGGAAGGCTTAGGCCCAAGACCCTAAAGTCTTGTACCGAACTGAAAAACTGGACAACAAAAATACACTGGGGCGCGTTGCACTCTAAACGTGGATTAACATTATTTTTCGTCAAACTTTGAAATTTCAAAATTTGCTCTGGTTGCTCTAAAATTGGGGTTAGATCCATTTCTCACTTAATTTGACTCCCTGAACAAGAATATAAAATTGGATTTTCGAAATAATGCACGAAGTTTTAGGTATATGGAAATTATAATTTCAAGCATTTCTGAGGTATATTTTTGGGCACTTTTTGTGGTCGTTTCACTATTGGTGGTGTAGGATGAAGAGAGACATTACTGCTCTTGTGGAAAAGTGTTTGAATTGTTAACAAGTCAAATACAAGCACCAAAGGCCTGGAGATTAGATGCAAAGGATGCCCAATCCCGAGTGAAATTGGAAACACGTTACTATGGATTTTGTTACTAGTTTGCCTCTGGCTTTGGGCAAGTTTGACTCAATTTGGGTGATTGTAGATTGACTGACTAAGTTAGCTCACTTCCTACCGATGAAGGCTAGTTATAGTGCTGAATAATTGACTAGGTTGTGTATCTGGGATATTGTTAGATTGCTTACTGTTCCAGCGTTTATAGTGTCTGATAGAGGGCCTTTGTTCATTTCACATTTTTGGAAGGCTCTATAGTATGGGTTGGGTACTCAGTTTGATTTGAGTTCAGCTTTTCACTCTCAGACTGATGGGCAGTCCAAATGCACTATTCAGGTCTTGAAGGTTATGCTTTGAGCATGTGTGATAGATTTTTGGGCCTGATGGGATCAACATTTGCCTTTGCTGGAGTTTGCTTACAATAATAACTACCATTCTAGCATTTAGATGGCACCGTTTGAGGCATATATGGCTAAAGGTATGGGCTACCTATCAGGTGGTTTGATTTGAGTTCAACTAATGCTTTGGGTGTTGACTTGCTTAGAGATGCTATTGATCGAGTTCGATTGATACAGAGTAGGTTGTTGATAGCCTAAAGCCGCCAAAAGAGTTATGCTAATAGGAGGACTAGACCTCTAAAGTTCATGGTTGGGGATAGTGTGTGGCTGAAAATATCACCCATGAAGGTGTTATGGGACTTGGAAAGAAGGGCAAACATAGGTTTATCGGCCTATTTGAGATCTTGAGGAGGGTAGGTGAGGTTGCTTATGAGTTAGCATTGACACCAGGACTATTTGTAGTTTATCTAGTATTTCATGTCTCCACGCTCCACTGGTACATTCCAGATGAGTCACATGTGATTTCCTATGATTCAGTTAAGGTGGGTCAAGAATTGTCTTTTAAGGAGAAGCCGATAGCTATTTTGGATAGGCCGGTCTGGAAGTTGAGGACCAAGGACATTTTTTCTGTGAAGGTTCAGTGGTGGCACCGTCCTGTTGAGGAGGCTATTTGGAAGTTAGAGTCAGACATACGGGCCATATATCCCTGCCTTTTTGAGGCTTCAGGTACCTTTCTTTCTCTTATGTTCGAGGAAGAACATTATTTTCAATGGTGAATGATGTAATGACCTGTCATTACCGGTCATATTTAAGCCTATCATTGAAAATTTCCATTTTGCTCTTTTGTCAGTTGCTTTGGACCTATTTTGAACTATTTGTGTTATTGGAATTGGGAACTGGTATTTCAAAAGTAGAAAATATGAATTTTGTCATTTTTGAAAGCTTAAGTTGGTGAAAATGTGAGTTTTTGTACCATTTAGTATTTTGAGTATCAAAATGAAATTATGTCAATTCCCTCAGCTCTAGAACCTCAAATGTGGTCTTATGGAACAAAATTTGGAGTTGAAACGGAGATTTGGGACCCAAACTGGCATTTTTAGTTGATCTAGAGCATAGTTTGACTTTGGTCAACTTTCAGAGTTTGAAAGCTCTATTCGAAATTTTGACAGTTCTAGTGGTTCCAAAATGTGAAACTAATGCTAGAAATTATCTCGTTATAGTTTTTGGAGTTTTGGAGGGCAGTTTGAGTTTTTTGTGTTTTAACTAGTTTTAACGAGCTTTTTCAGGAGCTGGATCAAGGAGACCTCGAAATCAAATTCTGATAATTCTATTGAGTCTAGAATACCATTTCCCATAGGATTGTATATTTGGTTCGTATTTATAGCGTTCTGAATGAGTTTGAGGGGTTAAAAATCTTGTTTTGAAGTGTGTTAGTGCAAGTTAACCGTGGTCAATGAAGGTCAAAACTGGTCAACCCCTTTTTTTCTTTTATTTTTATTACTAAAAATATCCCTTTCTTCCCCATTTTGACTACTCCACCATTTTCTTGCATTTCGAATAAAAATATTGGAGGTGCAATTTTGAACAAGGATTTTTGTGGATTTTCATTTCGTTAAGCTTCCTAAACACTAAATCTTTGATTTTCAGTAATTAAATTATGACTTTGACTTGAAATTTTTTGTTTTAACCCTCTAAGTTTTATGGGTTTTCTAGAATGCGATTCAAAATTTAAATGATGATTTCCCCCTCAATTTCTACTAAACGTTTGCGGGATTTTCACCCACAAACTTCATTTTCCTGTAGAACCTGATTTTGAGCTCAATTTCTATATTTGAGGTTTTCAAAATTTAGCCCCAATTTTTGACCATTTTGCCCTTGGATCCAATTTGTGTCAATATGGGTATCAAAATTTATCTTTTGATATGTATAATCTATTCTTGATAGTGGTTGGTCGATTTGGAGTTCTCAGTGCAGGTTTGACATCGAGATAGGTTTGACTAACCTTTTTGGACTGGACGTGAGTTATTACATATGTTTATATGATAATTGTAATTTGGATTGTTTCTTGAGTAATTGAATGAGTATGATAGTATTTTGGTAAAAAATGTAATATTGATTATATTGGAATTGAAGTATTTAGGATATTGTTAGCAATTGAGATGTGTCCTTGATAAATGAGATATGTTTGGATGTTATTGTGATAACATGAGAGTTGTGATATCATTTGGGAAACATTGTGGTAATTAATAGTATTTGAGATACTTTCTGAGACTCATGTGCACTTTTTGGGACTTTTGAAGTCTGGTGTTACCGATATATTCGATTATTGGGTGAAACGTTGTGATTTGAGATATGTTGATGGCTTGTCGTACAAGTTAAGGCTCTTGGCATACCCTTTCTGATTCTATGATTGTTATTTATCGGCTATCTTATTATACTGTTGTTGTGTATGTGTGTGTATATATATTGATTTATGGCATTGACATGCATTGATTCCACACCGCATTTGTACCACCCCTTGACCGCGTGTAGGTGGCAAGAATTGAGATATTGTACAACTTTTTATAAAATCCCTTGACCACGAGGAGGTGGCAAGGGTGAGATATACCACTTTTTGAGATACTGTACCACATTTTATAAAACCCCTTGATCAGAGACAAGTGGCAAGGTGGAGATTGTGCCACTTTTTAGAAAACCCCTTGACTATAAGTAGGTGGCAAGGTTGAGAAATTATGAGACCCCTTGACCATGGGTAGGTGGCGAGGTTGAGAGATTTCAGTATATGGTCTGACTAGACCCCTATAGGTTCTACCTTGTAGTCTTATCTCAGTAGATGTATACACTAGTTGTGTGGCAATTGTGATTCCACCCCATGATTTGCACATATTCATTTCATTTGCACTGCATCATAATTATACATGATCTTTTTATTTGTTCTTATATGTGTGTGTGTGTCTCTCTCTCTCTCTATATATATATATATATTGTGCACTAACCTTGTCATTGCAGGTAAGAGGGGCTGTAGTTATCGCATGCTTGTTCGATTTCTTCTGCTTAGTCGGTTGAACTTACTGAGTACATTTCGGTGTACTCATCCTTACTATGTTTTCTTCTTGCAGATCGAGAACAGGGACTCCCTCATGGTAGTTGATTCATTCGAATGGAGTTTCTTATCTCTATATGATCACAATGGCAAATCAGGCTTTGAATTGCCATTGTACTATTGAGACATTCTTTTGTTATTTCTTTCATATTAGACTTTGTATTTTCTCTCTGAGACAGCTTTGTATTTACTCTTTTATACTATGTAGAAGCTCTTGTACTCATGACTCCAGGTTTTTGGACTCTTAAGTTAATGTTTGTGTGTTTTACCCTTTCTTCCTTTAGTTGCAATCTGATTTTGGTTCATGACATAACTTGCCATGATTGCATTAACTTTTGTATTTAACATACTATGTCTACTAAAATGATGTTATGACAAAGTTAAATGCATTGATTTTGAATTTATTCTTGATATTATGCATAATTTTTTTTTTAATTTATGATGTTATCCTTGTAAAATTGATATTTTATACGAATTTATTTTTAATTATTTGGTATATAAAATTTACAAGTTACAGTTCTTGTTCGTGTCATTATACCAGCATGATATCAAAATTGTAGAAAAACTACACCAAAATAATAGCAAAATCAAGATCAATAATCCATCAAAAACTGCATTAATATTAATAGAGGTCGAATAAAAAATCACTCTATTGTAATGACCTTGTCGGTCATTTTTTAGCTTATCAATAAAAATTACTGTTTTGCCCTTTCCTAAGTTGCTTTGCATCTATTTTGAACTATCTATATTGTTGGAACTAAAATCATGAGTTTTAAAAGTTGAAAAATATGAGTTTTAGCATTTTTGAAGCTTAAGTTGTTGAAAAAGTGAGTTTTTGTACCATTCTGAGTTTTGAGTTTCAGACCAAAAATCCATCGACTTCATTTGCTCTGGAACGTCGAATCTGATTTAGAAGAAGTTACGTAAATGAATATGGAGTTAAAATGAAGTTTTTGACCCAAAGTTACATATTTAGTTATTTTTTGGAGCCAAAGTTTGACTTTTGTCCGTATTCGAAGTTCAAAAGGTCGAATTGAAGTTTCGATAGTTCTAGTAGTTCTAGATGGTGAAACTAATGCTAGAAATGATCTTATCATAATTTTTGAAATATCCGAGCGCATTTTGGTATTTTGAGTTTTAAACTAGTTTAATTGAGTTGTATTGGTAATTGTGTTGAGAAGACTTCTGAATCAAATTCTGATTATTTCATTGAGTATGGATCACCATTTCTGGAGTGGATATATGTTTGGTTTGTATAATGCTCAGTCCAGATGAATTCTAAGAGTCCATTCCAAGTTTGGACTTAGCCATGTCTTTGCTGATATGCTTGGTTTTTGGTGCAATCCTGCTTCTTCTTCGAGTTCGCAGAGTTATATCTCTTGGCCTTCTCTGTGTTTGCAAATTCCTAGCCAAGTTTGCGGAGCATTGACAGGTTTTCTCCTCCGCATTCGTAGGCCCTACCTTGCAGTCGCAGAGTGTATTTTACACTTATATCAACTTTAATTACGAAAACCACCATCTTTAACCATTTTTTCAACATTTCAAGCTTTGGGAGATGATTTTTGATGAGACTTTTTTAAAGATTTCTTTTGGGTATGTGTTTCTAATCTAATTTTGATTAAATTCCATGACTTTTATCTTGATTTTGTCTTGAATTTCATGATTTTGAGTGTCCAAAATGGGGATTATTGGTCTATGATTTGAAAACTTTAATTGATGAGTTTTTCTTCGATTTGAACTTGAATTTGGTGGGATTTTCGCCTCTGAATTCCTTTTCTCGTATAGGTTCATCATTGCAAGTCAATTTCCAGATGTGAAAACTTTGAATTTTAGCCCTAATTTTGATCATTTTGCCCCTAAGCCTAATTTGTACTAATATAGGTATTAAAATTTATTTCTCGACGCGTAGTATCTATTTTTAATTGCGATTGATCAGTTCGGTAATAGTTTGGAGACATGAGTTGACTGAAAGCTTGTTCGAGTGCAATTTGGAGATTAAGGTAGGTTCGACCAACCTTTTGGGACTGAATTTGTGTTATTGGATATGTTCATGTGATGATCGTAAAAGTTAAATTGATTCATGAGTAGTCAGATTAATATGCTAGAATTATGATGGAAATATGATACTGGTTATGCTAAAATTTGGGTAATTTGTGAAGTTATTCATAAATTGAGATGATATCTTGAGAGTTGAGATATGTTGGATATTAATGTGATAATATGAGACTTGTGATACCATTTGGTTGAGTTATGTAGTAAATTGATGATAATTGTTTGGGACTTGAAGCGTCCAATTTGATTGACATTCTGATTATTCATGAGAGGGTGATGATATAAGACTTGCTGATGGCATTGTGGTATTAGTTGAGGCACTTGACATAGCCTTTGTGATGTTATGGCTATTATGCATATCATTATCATGTCATATTGCATATATGCACTCATATTGTGGTATTAGCATGTATATATCTCATATTGCATCCATACCACTGAGACACTGATATTTGAGACAATCGTATTACTTGAGATCTATTTACCGGCTCCAGAGGCCACCGAGGTGTATTATTATTGTTATATATTGAGATAGCATGATAGTATACATTTCATCTTATATTGCATTGGCCCTGAGACAGATATGTTACTTGATATCTCCATACCGTTACCAGAGTTTGTCAAGGTATCATCGGAGCCAGAGTCCGTCGTGATATTAAAGACCTTTTTCCTAGAGTTGGAGTCCATCGAAGTGTCACTGGCACCAGTAATCATCGTGACACTTGAGAGATTTTTGTTTATGGTCTGACTTGACCCCCATAGGTTCTACATGGTAGATGTATACATTGGCGCTAAAGTCCACCATGATTCCACCCCATGTATTGCATTCATACACTACATGTGCATTGAATCATTGACTGCCATTGTTATCTTATTTACTCTTATATATATATATATATATATATATATATATATATATATATATATTGTTCTCTAACCCCTTTTTTTTGCAGGTGATAGTATTCTTCATTATTGCATGCTTATTCAATTTTTCTTACCCAGTCGGTTGACCGCACTGGGTGCATTTCGGTGTACTCACTCCTACTTTGTTTCCTCCCAGCAGATCGAGCAAAGGGACCCATACAAGATAGTTGATTCATTCTATCATAGTTACTATCCATCTATCTAAATCTTAGCGATAAGGCTCAGACTTCAAGTCGCCATGGATCTTTTGAAATTTTCCTTTTTTGTTTTATTCCGGACATTATATTAGATATTATCAGACAATGTTGTAACTTTCATTTAAGATATAGTATTTACTCATTCGTATTACTTTAGATGCTCTTCTACTATGACTCCAAGTTTTGGGATTTCGTAGTAAATGTGTGGTTACTTTTGTTTTACCTTATTTTCTTTAGTTGAGATTTGATTTTAGGTCGTGACAAGTTTGGTATGAGAGCTCCAGGTTCATTCGGCTTGTGAGTCAAGAGCGGGGTGTCTAGTAGAGTCTCGTAGATCTATATGTAAACATCATACCCATATTCAGGAGGCTTTGAGGCACTTGATAGGATACACTTTCATGTCTTGCTTCTATTCATGTGTTTTTTCATATCTACTATTTTGAAAGTGTCTAATCTACTCTTTCTACACAAATGTCGATTATTAGATCTTGACGATCAGTGGGAGAGCCTGAACCAATTGATGTGGCTCCTACTCGAGGTCTAGGTAGGGTTTATGACCGGGCCAAGGGCCAAAGATATGCTAGAGGGGCAACTTCTTCTAGAGGATAGACTAGATCGACTTCTCCAGACCCTAATTATGAGCCATTGGGACCTACAAAACTTATTCCACCACCCTCAACCCTAGATTCTACGCCTTTAGTTTAGGAGTGATTATTGCGAGTATTGGCTAGATTGGAGAAAACTCATCTTGACCTAGTTATTATTGATTCACCAACTTCTACAGTGCTGGTTGACCCTTCTATTGCTCTAGTTAATCCAACCATGATTTATGTGGCTGCTTCCTCAGTCCTAGCGAATCCTTTTATGACTTCTATGGTTCTTCCTTAGACATCTTGGCTGAGTTCTGATATTGACTATTGCTCTATCTATTGCACTGCCCAGATTTTTGGTGCCCCCATCTTCTGCTAGTCTTTTTATGTCTATAGTTAAGCAGAAGAGCTTTGAGCGATTTATACGATTGGCTCCCCTGAGATTTTATGGCACCCCTGGTGGTAGAGGTTATGAGTTCTTATCAGAGTGTCAGGATCGACTAAGTAATTTGGCGATCCTTGAGTCACATGGAGTTGGTTATACCTCTTACCAGTTCTCTCGCTTAACTGAGGAGTAGTAGAGGCTAGTTTTGGCTCCCTGACCTGTTAGATCCCCAGTCATGACATGGGAGCAATCTACGTAGGTATTCTTGGAGAGGTTCATATTGTATATCCTTCGAGATAACTGCCTAGATAAGTTCGACAGACTTTAGTAGGATTCTATGTCAGTCTCGGACTATGAGGCCAGATTCTGCACATTGTCCAGATATGGCTTGTCCAGTATCCCTACGGAGTTTAGGAGGACTCGACGATTTGCCAAGGGGTTGGTAGGGTATCTTTAGGAGGCTACAACTTTCTTCGTTCTGGCTGAAAGTGCATTTCAGAGTGTAGTGGATAACGCTCATATGATAGAGCGCATCAAACATGATAGACAGGCTAGCTAGAAGAGGTTTCGTCAGTATAGCCAGTTTAGTGAACCCTTGCCATGAGATAGTTAGTTCTAGAGGTAGGGCCATCAGGGCTGAGTAGTCCATGCAACTATCCCCGCAGTTGACAGTGCTGGCAGATCAAGACCTACTTAGATAGGCCATGATAGTTCCTCTAGTGCACTAGGTGTGGTAGTTTTTAAGGGCAGCCATCTCAGGGGCGAGATATCAGGGCTTGTTATAGCTATTATAAGGCTGGGAATTTGGCTAGGTATTGTCCATATCGCGTATATTCCACCCAGGCTTCATGATCTCAACGAGCACGTCCAGCCCCAGCATCTGTACCTAGGGACACACCCCAGGCTATGAGGGGTAGTACTAGAGGGAGTCATGATATAGTAAAATGTGGAGCTAGTGGAGGCCTACAGGCTAGTGGTAGGCATAGAGTCTGCTATGCTATCCAAGATAGAGTTGAGGCAGAGGCCTCTGATGCGACTATCATAGGTATGGTTCCAATGTGCCACCGTTCAGCTTCATTTTTATTTGATCTAGGCTCTACTTATTTCTATGTGTCAGCCTCTTTTACTTATTATATTAATGTTGTGTGAGCTGCTTGCCGAGCTTATTTGTATTCCCACCCCGGTAGGTGAATAATTAGTGGTGAATCAGGTATATTGGGGTTGTATTGTGAGTTTATATGGGAGAGACACTGTTGCTGCTGACTTGATATTATTGGATATGATTGACTTCGATATGATATTGGGCATATAGTTGTCACATTATCATGCTAATCTTGACTGCCATGTGAAAACTCTGACCATATCTTGTTCTAAGTTACCGCAGTTGGTGTGGACTGGAGCACCTAGCTCCTATTCTAAGGGCGTTATTTCCTATATACATGTCTATCAATTGATGGACAAGGGATGCTTTGCATATTTGGCTTATATTTGGACCTGTTCTCAGGAGTCACCATCATTAGAGTCCACCAAGGTTGCTAGAGAGTTTATAGATATGTTCTTGACTAATTTACCTGGTGTTCCCCCGGATCGTGATATCAACTTTGCTGTTGACATAGAGCCGAATACTAAGCTTATATCTATTACCCCATATTGAATGGCTTTGGCTGCATTGAAGGAGCTGAAGGAGAAATTAGAGGATTTGTTGAAGAAGGGATTTATTTGTCCGAGTGTATCTCCCAGGGGCACTCCTGTATCATTTGTGAAAAAGAAGGATAACACTATACGTATGTGTATAGACTATAGACAACTGAACAAAGTGACCATCAATAACAAGTATCCTTTGCCTCCCATCGATGATCTTTTTTACCAGTTGCAGGACGTGCCTCAGTATTTTCCAACATTGATTTGAGGTCTGGCTATCATCAGTTAAGGGTTCGAGAGTCTAATATCTTGAAGATAACTTTTAGGAGCTGTTATGGCCACTATGAGTTTGTTGTTATGTCATTCAAGCAGATTAATGCCCCTGTTGCTTTTACAGAGTTGATGAACCGAGTTTTCAAACTAACCCTACTTGGACATATTTGTGATTGTGTTTATAGATGATATCTTTGTTAATTCCAAGAGTCATGCATATCATGTTCAGCACTTGAGGATTGTACTTCAGAGATTGAAGGAAGAGAAGTTGCGTTGCAAGTTCTCATAGTGCGAGTTTTGGCTCGAGTGGCTTTCCTTGGTTATTTGGTGACAAAGGAAGGTATTATGGTAGATTCGGCCAAGGTAGCAACTATTCGTGAGTGGGCTAAGCCTACATTTGTGATTGAGATTTGGAGTTTTTTAGGTTTAGAGGGGTATTATTAATGTTTTGTTCAGGTATTCTCATATGTAGCAACCCCATTAACCAGACTTACTTAGAAGGATGTAGCATTTCTGTAGTCAGAGGGGTATAAGCCGAGCTTCTAAAAGGTCAAGGATTTATTGACTTTAACACCTATTCTTTCTTTTCCCGAGGAGGGAGTACCATTTGTGGTGTATTGTGATGCTTTTAGAGTGGTTTTGGGTGGTGTATTGATGCAAAGCGGGATGATGATAACATATGCCTCTAGACAATTGAAGGTTCATCAGAGAAACTACTCTACCAATGATTTGGAGTTGGCTGCGGTTGTGTTTGTGTTAAACTTGTGGCGACATTACCTTTATAAGCTAGATTATGGGATCTTTAACGATCATTGAAGTCTTAAATACATCTTCTCTCTGCCTAATTTGAACGACAAACATCGTAGGTGGTTGTAGTTGCTAAAAGACTAGGATATGCCTATTCTATATCACCCAGGGAAGGCAAATATAGTGGAAGGTGCTTTGAGCTAAAAGGCTACTAGTATGGGGAGTTTGACATTCTTTAGGGCTGAGGAAAGGCCCTTATCTTTGGATGTTCAGTCGCTTGTTAGATAGATGGTTCCGTTTGATATTTCCCCTCCTTAGAGTATTTTTCCCTTTGTTAAGGCTAGATCTTCATTACTTGATCAGATTTGTAGTCATCAGTTTGAGGATGCTAGACTATGTTTGAATCGTGTTAAAGTATTGAAGGGTGAAGCCAAGGCGGATACTATTGATGCTGAGGGCATATTGAGGATAAATGGTAGGGTTTGTGTCCCTAAAGTAGGTGAGATTGATATTAAAGGAGGCCCATTGTGCTAGATATTCCATCTATCTAGGTATGACAAAGATGTACCATGATCTAAAACAACATTATTGCTTATTTGGGATGGAAAAGGACATAGTTGAGTTTGTGGTGAAGTATTTGAATTACCAACAAGTCAAGTATGAGCACCAAAAGCCCAGTGAATCGATGCAGGGGATGCACATTCCTGAGTAGAAATATAGCGGGTGACTAGGGATTTTGTTACATGTTAGCCCATGGCCTTGGGCACGTTCAATTCAGTTTGGGTGGTTGCTGATCGTTTGAGCAAGTCGACTCACTTTTTATTGGTGAAGTGATGTGCTGTCAAAATTCAACACTTTTGATCCTTAATACTTGGAATATTATGTGTTCTCAACGTTATGTTAGTAGGTTTGATGTATTTTTATGTTAGTTTTGCAGGATTTCAGGGTTGGCACTATATTTTGGGCAAAGTGTGCAGAAGTTGCTGTAGTTGAGATTCCACGAGACCCTTTACAGGCCATAAAGTATTCTAAGAGCCGTAAAGGGGGTCCCGTGTGCAATCCCAATGAAGGGTGTATTTCTGAAGTTGAGTCTACGCATATCTACGAGCCGCAGAAGACTTTATGAGCTAGAGACTTGTTATCGTATACTGATGATCAGCACGTAGGCACTTGCTAAAATTCCATTAGACGAAACCCCCTACGGGCCATAGAATCTTATATGAGCCATAGAGGGGTGTCGTAGAAGACAGTCCAGAATTGAAGCAATAGTTCATGAAAGCTCGATCACGATTCGTAAACTGTTATACAACCCGTAGAGTATCTCGTAAAGCTTGCTGATCCAGTTGTCGTAATTTGCTTTGGTTTTTATTTTAAACACTATAAATAGGTTTTTAGGTTATTTTTCAAAGAGAACAAAGAGGGAATAGTAGAAAAACATTGAAGAGTTTGAGAAACACATGTAAAAGTTTATTTTCATCTTCTAATTTCAATCTTGTGATTCTCATTGAAGAGTTTGATTTCTTGTGCTTAATTCTCTTGTGTAAGTGCTCAATTATACATTCAAATTTATAAGCCTTGCATTTACACTAATCATGAGTAGCTAAATCCACAACTAGGGTTTATGGGAACCATGAAGAACTAACAAGGTAAAACTGGATAATTCATAATTTTTGAAACGTGTGCATTTATATATAATTAATTCTCTTCGTATTGACTATTTTCTAATAGTGGCCAACATTAGAACTCGGCCTAGTGTTACTAACTGGATCAAGGTAGTAATGAATAGGAGAAGAGATTAATTAACAAGATTCGATTGATGTTTGTCATCCAATCAACCGAATTAGGCCAAGGGGAGGTTGTACTTGGAAATTAGGTAAAGGTTAGTTATGTGACACTATGGGGATGGACCAAATCACATAGTGAAATTTGCCTCTCGCTTAGGCCAAAGGATTTGGTGAACTTAACTTACCGTTCTAGGTGCTAAACACTAGAAAAAAGTTTGATTATCTGCTAATACTGAGTTACGAAATCATGGGGAACAAAATGCTCTAGATCTTTTTCATACTAGTTTAACACTTGTCGTATCTTAGAATTACTTTTAACTATTATTATAAAACCTCTGAGATAAGTTGGTTAATCAACTCAAATTGCAATTAAATTCTTCTATGTCTACCATATTCTCTATGAGATTCGACCCTAACCTTGGTTAGGTTATATATCTTGATAACAACCACTTTAGCCTAAAGAAAGAGGTATAGCTTAGGCGACATCATGAAGACTAGCTACAGTGTGGAGCAATGCATATCAGGGACATTATCAGACTACATGGAGTGCTAGTGTCTATAGTATCAAATAGCGGGTTTGTGTTCATCTCTTATTTTTGGAAGGATTTACAACATGGTTTAGGCACCCGATTGAATTTGAGTTCAGCTTTTCAACCCCAGACTGATTAGTCCAAGTGCATCGTTCAGGTGTTGGAGGACATGCTTAGGGCCTATGAGATTGATTTCGGGGCTCAATAGGACCAATATTTACCAGTGGCAGAGTTTGCATATAACAACAGTTGTCACTTAAGCATCTAGGTGGCACCTGAAACAACCCCAAAAAGTGCCTAAAAATGTGCCTCGGAAGTGCCCAAAATTGTAATTTCCATATATCTAAAAGTTTGTGCATGATATCGAAAATTCGACTTCATATTCTTGTTTAGGGGTCAAATTTAGGGGAAAAAGAGTCTAACCCCAATTTTAGAGCAATCGTATCAAAATCCAAAAATCACAAAATGCAATTTTCATAATGTATTTCGCGTTACTGGCATAACGCGCCATAGTATATTTTTGGTCAATTTTTTTAATTCCGATCCAAGGCACTTAGGTCTTAGGCCTAAGACTTTCCACATGGGAAAATACCTATACATAATAATTTTTTCACCCTCATATCATTCAAAACATTCCTCAATAATCACTCAAACACTTAGGCTTATATTTCTCTCAAGATTCAAGTGCTAAAATCCTCCCGGATCTTAAGGAATTCAACTAAGCTTCAAGTCTCCATCTCTAATCTTCATCAAGTTCATCTCCAAAGCTAAAGTATGTGGGTTTCTTTCGTGAGTTCCTTTCACTCATGATGCCCAAGCTTCCGTTTTCTCAAAATTGTATAATTTAAAGTTGATTTACTAATGAATCTTATTTATTATGAAAATCATTGCACACTATGTTGGGCTTTATGAAAAGTGTGACTGTTTTGCTATGTTTTAAGCTATGAAACCAAGATCTATTGTAAGATTTGATGAAGGATTTTGATGTTTATTGCTTGAGGATGTTACTAAGTATCTATTGAAGTTGCTACATTGAATTTTCTAGTATGATTTCACTCTTGAATTACATGGTTTTACACTAGCCTATACACCCTCTAAGTGTTTGATAAAATGTTCGATTATGGTTTCTTATGGAATTAAGGGTCCAATGTATATCTTATAAGTTGAATTATATTATGATGATTATATAATAATGAAATGCATATATGTTTATGATGGTTATATGATGACGAAATGAGGATAGAATAATTATGAAATGATAATGAAATGTATGTATGGATATGACGACTAGATGATGATGAGAGGAATGTATGTATATGATGTTACGATAATGAGAAAAACGTATACATCTAATGTATGATGATGAGTGGAAGGGTAGGCATATGATGACTTTTGATGATGAGAGTAATGTATATATATGATATTATCTCTATAGTGTTGGAATGTGACCATGCCCTACTCGAGGGTTACGTATCGGGTAACCATGTCAAGGGGTTCATACCTTGATAACCTATCGAGAGGTTTGTACTTTGGCACCACAAGCAGTAGGGTGCGACTATCCACCAACCTATCGAGGGATTTGTACCTTGATTATCTATAGGGGATTTATACTCCAGCACTACGGGTGGTAGGGTGAGACTATCCACCAACCATGTTAGGGGTTTGTTCCCATCAACCTTATTGCGGGTTTGTACTCCATCAACCATGTTAGGGGTTTGTACCCATCAACCCGTTTGGGGGTTTGTATCTTAACAAATTCATAAAGGGGTTCGTACCTAATGCACCTCTCCAAGCGCGTGATAGGCCTTGGATTGCACTAATAATGGTCACTCCTACACTTGTATTATGTTCCATATAAGCATGATTTACCACAAGCATCTCCCATGCATGCCATATTGCTATATATTACTCATTGCCTATGCTTATGCATTTTGAATATGTCACTTATCTCTTGTTGCATTGCATCCTACATACTTAGTACATTCAAACGTACTAACACATACTCTTTGCCTCATGATATCACCATGTAGGAACCAAAGCTCCTATTGTTTCTCCTTGTGGCTAGGCGGATTGTTCAAGATATCTTATGGTGAGTCCTCAAGTCCGGGGACAATATCTATTTTCTCTCAACCTTATGTTTAGACTATGTCTTGATGTTTGGATTACCGATTGTCATTATTATGAGGGTGAGGCTGGTTGCTTGTCTTGGCCCCCATTCTAATCTATGTAGTAGAGGTGTTTTTGGACATGTTATATATCTATATTATGAGCTTTGACTCCTTTTGACTCTTAATGTTGATGTTATGAAGTTAGCCCTTAGTCCCGTTTATCCTAATTTATTACTTCTTGTTACGTTTTATTGCTTTTGTGACCAAGGATGTGTAATGATATGCTAAGAGACTTGCTTTGAGTCCTTTCGGGTTCCCCATGCACTATGTCATGACTAGGCCCTAGGATTGGGTCATGACAAACTTGGTATCAGAGCACTAGGTTGTTAGATCCTCAGCGTCCAACATATTGCGTCGATTAAAGTCTTATTCATGGTTGTGAAGTGCGCCATAACCATAAATAGGAGGCTATGAGGTGTTCTAGGAAATGTTTCACTTCTTCATGCTCTATCTCGTACGATGGAGTTAGGTCCCTCTAGGGTTTATTGTTAATCCCTAACCATTACATTTCACGATATACCGTATGCTACTCCGGATGATGAGATGTTGAATGCAGAGGGTATACAATGCTCTTTGGGTGTTGGCTAAAGCGGCGACAAAATTGGTAACTTACCTCAATCAATAAGTGACTGTTCCTGAGACTTCTATCGGTAAGAGGGGAGGCAAGGAGGCCAAGAGGGCCCATGGTGAAAGGAAGTTCAAAAGTTGCAAATGTAGAGGTGGTGGGGTGGTACCTTATGCTAGGTGCCCAAGGTGTGGTAAAGGCCATGATCTCCCATTTTTGAGGGTACCAATACTTGTTATAATTATGGAGAGGAGGGCCATAAGATGATAGATTGCCCTCATAAACACAATGAGAGTAAAAGAGGCGATGATGGGGTGACTCGTCTTAGATGCCCGAAATGTGGGTGGAAATATGGTGGTACATATAGGAGGAACACGGGTTCATACTTTGGGTGTGGTGTGATGGGCCATAAAATTCTGGATTGCCCCTATGCTCAAGACATGGGTAAAGGTGGTTATGTTGATCATGTGGCTCAAGAAGGGGACGAGGTGCCCGATGTTGCTATCGGTATGTTAAAACTTCTTTTGGCTTTGATGTATTTGTATTAATGGGCTCGGTGTGCCACCATTTCTTTCATTATTCTTTTGGTTGCTAGTGGATTTCATGTGTATCCCAAACTCTCTTTGGTGTCTATCTTATTGGTGAGCCTATTGTTGTTGAGAGTTTATGGGTGTTGCTCTATGTTCATATTACATTAGGTCTTGCCTTGCGATGTGTTAGATCTGTTGTGGTGGACCCTGATGTTATGCTTGGGGTGGATTAGTTGCATGCATGTTGTGTCTCCCTTGATGTAGGGCCCATAGAGTTAAATTTTGATTCTCTATTGAATTTATCCTTGGGTGGGGACTTATATTGTGGATGCAAAGGGGTAAATCCATTTCTTATCTTAGGGCATAATTGATCTCTAAGGGTTTCCCCATATTATTATTGCATAGGGTCTTGTCTTGTGATTTTTGGTTGAACTTAATTGGTTGGATTGGAGGTCTTGAGGTGGTTCGGTTACTTGCATATTGTGTCTCCTTTGATTGTAGAACCCGTAAGGTTGTAACATGATGGTTAAGAATGGTCGATCTATTTGGTCAACTGCAATGGATTAGTCACTTCTCTAAGCTTGATCTTTGGTTTGAGTTTTGTTCCCAAGTGATTATGAGGGTAGGTGATATCCCTAAGTGTCGTCTCGAATTAGGAGTGAGCCTTTTGAGTATGTTGGAGTTGTTGGTTGGCTTATGCATTGACTATGTCTATGGGTTTCATGAATAGGGTATTTAGTCCCTAACTTGTTATGCTTGTAGTAGCCCTAGTGATGAAGTATGGATTTATTTAGAACTTATAAATCATTTGGAGGTAGTGTTGCAAATCTTGGGGTAAGAGGAGTTGTATGTTAAGTATGTGAAGTGTGAAATGTTGTTAAAGGAGGTTACCTCCCTAGGTCGTGTGGCGTCGGAGGATCGTATTAAGATTATCTTAATGAGATATATGTGAATAGGGATTGGCCTAGACCTTTGACTTCCTTGGGTATTAGGAGTTTCTCGGACTTAGCGGGTTACCACTGGAGGTTTGTGAATGGGTCCCCTTCTATTGCTTCTCCCATGACCAAGTTGACTCAAAGGAAGGATAAGTTGTCTCCACTCCTATCTTGTCCTGACTGGATGGGGTGGAAGGGTTTCTTATCTAGTGTGATGTCACCCGAATTGATTTGGGTTGTGTGTTGATGCAAGATGTTTAGGTGGAAGTTTATGCTTTTAGATAATTTGAGATGCATGAGAAGGATTATCTTATCTATGACCTTAATTTGGCCGCTGGGGCTTTCGCTTTAAAAATTTGACATCATTGGTCGTGTATAGGGTGCATGTTGATATGGTTACCGTTCACTAGAGTATCTAATATGTGTTCACCCAAAGGGATCTTATCTTAAGACACAGGAGGTGGTAAGAACTTCTTAAGGATTATGATATGAGTGTGCATTATCATCTTGGTAAGACTAATGTTGTGGCCAATGCTTTGAGTAAGGTGTTTATGGTTAGCCTTGTTCATATTGTTGGTGGTAGTATGGAGATGACTAGGTAGGTTCATTGGTAGGCTAGATTAGGGGTAAGATTGAAAGAGGTTGACAATGGTGGTGTTATTGTTGTTGATGGTTCTAAATCTGCATTGGTTGATGAGGTAAGAGCAAAGCAAGGTCTTGATCCCTCCTTGTTAGATATTCTCTTCACACTGGTTCTACCAAATGTATAGAGATTTGAGAGATGGGTGTTTGTAGGGAATCATGAAGAAGGGCATTGCCAAATTTATCTCTAGTTGTCAACAAGTTAAAGCCAAACATCAAAGGTCGGGTGGCCTAACCCAAGACATAAAGATCACTACTTAGAAGTAGGAAGAAATTAACATGGATGTTGGGGTTGGATGGCCCAAGACTATAAAAGGTTTTGATTCTTTTTGGGGTGGTATTGATAGGGTGACGAAAATGGTTCACCTTTCTATCGATTAAGTCTACTTATGGTGCCTAAGAGTATGCTAAATTATACAAGCGGGCATGGGAAAGTAATACCCTTATCTCTTTCATTCTGTTCAAGCTTATGATAACATACCAAGTAATTTCATGATTCCAAATCTTAAGTCCAGCCCTCATGTCACTGTATAGGTTCATGTTTAAACTGATAAGTTCATGATGATTTTACACTTATGATGAGATTTTTGAAATAATGTTCAAATGTTCAAGTGCATTGTTGCATCTCTATGTGGGCTGAAATGGTCATATTTGTGTCTCTCATATACGTTTCTTTGACATTAGGGGATGAATGTTCCCAAGGGGGAGATATTGAAACGACCCCAAAAAGTGCCCGAAAATGTGCCTCAGAAGTGTTCGGAATCGTAATTTCCATATATCTAAAAATCTGTGCGTGATATTGAAAATTCAACTTTATGTTATTGTTCAGGGGGTCAAATTTAGGGGAAAAAAGTTCTAACCCCGATTTTAGAGCAACCATATCAAAAGTTAGTTTTCCAAATTTTTACCAAAACAGTGAGGGCCTGTGCCTCTGGCGCGACGCTTCTAGGGCGCGGACTAGTGTATTTTGTTGCCAGACTTTTTAAATTTGGCCTAAGGCCTTGTATTTTGCGTTACTGGCGCGATGCGCCATAGTATATTTTTGGTCAATTTTTTAAATTCTGGTCCAAGGCTCTTGGGTCTTGGGCCTAAGCCTTCCCATACGTGAAAATACTTATACATAGTCATTTTTCACCCTCATATCATTCAAAACATTTTCCAATAATCACTCAAACACTTAGACTTATATTTCTTTGAAGATTCAAGAGCCAAAACCTTTTTCGGATCTTAAGGAATTCAACCAAGCTTCAAGTCTCCATCTCCAATCTTCATCGAGGTCATCTCCAAAGCTAAGGTACGTGAGTATATTTCATAGGTTCCTTTCACCCATGATACCCAAGCTTCCTTTTCTCAAAATTTCATGATTTAAAGTTGATTTACTCATGGGTCTTATTTATTATGAAAATCACTGCACACTATGTTGGGGTTTACGAAAAGTGTGACTGTTTTGCTATATTTTGAGCTATGAAACCAAGATCTATTGTAAGATTTGATGAAGGATTTTAATGTTTATTGCTTGAGGGTGTATCTGTTAAATATTTTACATTGAATTTTCTAGCATGATTTCACTCTTGAATTGCATGATTTTACACTAGCACTATACACCCTCTAAGTGTTTCATAAAATGCCTGATTATGGTTTCTTGAGGAACTATGGGTCCAATGCATATCTTATGAGTTGAATAATGTTATGATGATTATATGATGATGAAATGCATGTATGTCTATGATGGTTATATGATGATGAAATGAAGATAAAATGATTATGAAATGATGATGAAATGTATGTATGGATATGATAACTAGATGATGATGATGAGAGAAATATATGTATATGATGTTAAGATGATGAGAGGAAGGTATGCATATGATGTATGATGATGAAGGAAAAGATAGGTATATGATGACTATATGATGATGAGAGTAATGTATGTATATGACAATATCTCTATAGTATTGGAATGTGACCATGCCCTACTCGAGGGTTGCAAACTGGATAACCATGTCAAGGGGTTCGTAACTTGATAACCTATCAAGAGGGTTTGTACTCCGATCACCACGGGTGGTAGGGTGAAACTATCCACCAACCTGTCGAGGAGTTTATAGCCTGACAACCTATCGAGGGTTTGTACTCTGGCACCATGGGTAGTAGGGTATGACTATCCACCAACCAAGCTGGGGGTTTGTACCCATCAACCTTGTTGGGGGGTTTGTACTCCATCAACCATGTTTGGGGTTTGTACCCATCAACCCATTGGGGGGGTTACTCATGTACCTCTCCAAGTGGGTGATAGGCCTTACATTGCACTAATAATGGTCACTCCCTATACTTGTATTATGTTCCATATAAGTATGATTTACCATAAGTATCTCCCTTGCATGCCATATTGCTATATATTACTCATTGCCTATGCTTATGCATTTTAAATATGTTAGTTATCTCTTTTTGCATTGCATCCTACATACTTAGTACATTCAAATGTACTAACGCATACTCTATGCCTACATGATATCACAATGTAGGAACTGAAGCTCCTATTTTTTCTCCTCATGGCTAGGCGGATTGTTCAAGTTATTTTATGGTGAGTTGTCAAGTCTGGGGACAATATCTATTTTCTCTCAAGCTTATGTTTAGACTATGTCTTATATGTTTGGATTACCTATTTTCATTATTATGAGGGTGATCCGGTTGCTTGTCTTGGCCCCCGTTCTTATCTATGTAGTAGAGGTATTGTTAGACATGTTATGTATCTATGCTATGAACTTTGACTCCTTTTTACTCTTGATATTGATGTTATGAAGTTATCGCTTACTCCCGTTTATCCCGATTTAGTACTTCTTGTTATGTTTTATTGCTTCCATGAACAAGGATATGTAATGACATGCTAAGAGGCTTGCTTGGGGTCCCTTGGGTTTTTTCATGTGCCGTTTCATGACTAGGCCCCAGGCTTGGGTCGTGACAATACCTTTTGAGGATTTGTATGCCCAAAGATATAGATCACTAATCGAATGGTTCGATTCAGGTTCACCCAAGGTGTTGGGTGTTGATTTGCTACGAGACACCTTGGATTGGGTCAGACTGATTCAGAGTAGACTTTTGACAGCTTAGAGCTGCCAGAAGAGTTATGCTGACCGGAGTGTTAGGCCTCTTGAGTTCTTTGTTGGTGAAGGTGTTTGGCTAAAAGTTTCACCAATGTAGGGTGTGGTGTGATTTGAGAAAAGGCGCAAGTATAGTCCCATATTCATTAGCTCATTTGAGATTTTTGGGAGAGTTGGTGAGGTGGCCTATGAGTTGTCCTTACCACCAAGATTATCAGCAGTTCATCCTTTTTTCTATGTTTCCATGCTCTATCAATTCATTCCAGATGAGTACCATATGATATATTATGATTCTGTTGAGTTAGGTCTAGATTTATCATTTGAAGGAGTGGGTAGCTATATTGGACAAACAAGTCCATAGGTTAAGGTCTATAGATATACCTTCAGTGAAGGTTCGATGGTGATACCCTCCTATTGAATAGGCTACTTAGGAGTTGGAGTTAGATATGTGGGCCAGATATCCTCATCTTTTTTAGGCTTTTGGTGCTTTCTTTTCCTTCGTGTTTGTGGACGGACATTATTTTTAGTGGTGAATGTTGTAATGATCTTGTTCGTCATTTCTAAGTTTAATTATGAAAATTACTATTTTCCCTTTCGTAAGTTACTTTGGACCTATTTTGAACTATCTATATTGTTGGAACTGAAATCCTGAGTTTCAAAAGTTGAAAATATGAGTTTTGACATTTTTGAAAGCTTAAATTATTGAAAAGTGAGTTTTTGTACCATTCTGAGTTTTGAGTGTTGGATCAGAAATCCATTGATTTCTTCAGCTCCATAACATTGAATCTGGTCTAGGAGAAGTTACAGAATTGAATTCGGAGTTAGAACAAAAAATTTTGGACCCAAAGTTGCAATTTAGTTATTTCTAGAGCCAAATTTGACTTTGGTGAACATTCAGTGTTCGAAAGCTCGGATCGAAATTCTGACATCTTCAGTAGTTTTGAATTGTGAAACTAATTCTAGAAATAGTCTCGTCATAACTTTTTGAGTTGCCGAGGGCAGTTTAGGTATTTTGAGTTATAAATAGTTTAATTGAGTAGCATTGGTAATTATGTCGAAGAGACCTCAGAATCAATTTATGATTATTTCTTGACTCCAGATCAACATTTCTGGTGTGAATACATGTTTGGTTTGTGTAAGTCTGAGTCTAGATGAATTTCAAGGGTCCATTCTGAGTTGGGACTTAGTTGTGCTTTTGCTGATATGCCTGATTTCTGGCATAATCATGCTTCTTCTCTGTGTTGGTGGAAGGGCATCCGCGTTAGGGATTATATCGCTTGGCCTTCTCCGCGTTCGCATTCCCCATCCTGCAATAGCTGAGTGTATTTTAACATGCATTAGTTAATTCCAAAAATCACCATTTTTAATTATTTCAAGCTTTGGGAGACAATTTTTTATGAGACTTTTTCCATAAATTTACTTTAGGTAAGTGTTTCTAACCTCATTTTGATTAATTTTCATAGCTTTTATCTTAATTTTTTCTTGAATTTCATGATTTTGAATAACCAAAATTGGAGATTTTTCGTGTGTGATTTGGAAACTTTAATTGATGATTTCTCCTTCGATTAGAACTCAATTTTGTGTGAGATTTTCACCCACGAATTTCTTTTCTTGTGTAGATTCATAATTCAAGTCAATTTCCATAGTCGAGAACTTTGAATTTTAGCCCTAATTTGACCATTTTTCCCTAAGCTTAATTCGTGCCAATATGGGTATCAAAATTCATCTCTGAATGCGTAGTATCTATTTTTGATAGAGATTGATCAGTTTCGATGATTGTTTGGAGACGTGAGTTAATTAAAAACTTGTCAGAGTGCAATTTCAGTATAGAGGTAGGTTTGGATAACCTTTTGAGACTAAATTTGAGTTATTGGATATGTTTATGTGATGATTGTAAGAGTTAAATTGATTCATGAGTAATCAAATTGGTATGCTTGAATTATGATAGGAATGTGATATCACTTATGCCAAAATTTAAGTATTTGTGATGTTATTTATAAATTGAGAAGAAATTTAAGAATTGAGATATGTTGGATATTAATGTGATAATACGAGACTAGTGATACTATTTGGGAGAATTACGTGGTAAATTAATTATAATTGTGATACAGTTCAGAAATATAAGCATATTTTGGGAGTTGAAGAGTCCGATTTTATTGACATTATGATTATTGACGAGAGGGTGATGAAATGATAGTTACTGATAGTATTGTGGTACTAGTTGGTGCACTTGACATAGACTTTGTGATGTTATGGTTAGTATGCATACCATTATCATGTCATATTGCAAATATGTACTTGTATTGTGGCATTGACATGTATACATCTTATATTGCATTTGTACCACTGAGACACTGTGATATTTGCAAAAGTCGTATTACTTGAGATCTATTTGCCTGTGCCAAACTCTGTCAACGTTTATTATTACTATTATATATCAGGATATCAAGATATTGACATGTATTTCATCTTATATTCCATTGGCCCTGAGATAAATATGTTAGTTGATATCTCCCTACTAATGCCAGAGTTCGCCGAGGTACCATCAGTGCTAGAGTCTGTGATACGGTAGACTTCATTCTCGGTGTCACAGTCCACCAAGGTGTCATCGGAGCCAATGACCATCGTGACACTTTAGAGATTTTTGCATATGGTCTGACGAGACCACCATGGGTTCTACCTCGTAGCTTCAACTCGATAGATGTGTACACCGGCACCAGAGTCCACCGGGATGGACCATGCATTGCCTTCATACGTTATAGATGGATTGCATCATTGACTGCCATTGTTATCTTATTCCATGCTTATATATGTTTATATTGTGCACTAATCCTTTACTTGCAGGTGATGATATTTTTCATTATAGCATGCTTATTCAATTTTGCTTACCTAGTCGATTGAACCTACTGGGTACATTTTGGTGTAATCACCCCTACTTTGTTTCCTCCTTGCAGATCGAGCACATGGATGCATATAAGGTAGTTGATTCATTCTATCAGAGTTACTCTCCATTTATCAGGATCTTAGCGGTGAGGCTCAGACTTTGAGTCATCATGATCTTTTGAGATTTTCCTTTGTTGTTTCATTCTATACATTATATTAGATATTATCAGACAATATTGTGTCTTTCATTTGAGACAGTGTATTTTCTAGTTCATATTACTTTAGATGCTCTTGTACACATGGCTTTAGATTTTCGAATTTCATAGTAAATGTGCAGTTGCTTTTGTTTTGCCTTATTTTCTTTAGTTGCAATCCGATTTCGGATCGTGACAACTATAAAACAAAATTGGACAAAAATAGTTCATAAATTTAAGTAACATGAATAAATTAAGTTGAGGAAAAATAATACAACCTTGGAATATAAAGTTTAAGCTGTAAATGATGCATTGGAAAAAGGTAATTGCATTCCCAAATATCTTAAATCAAAAGCAATCTTCAAAATAGGTCCACTCCTAACTTCAACATTTCACAATGACAAACTAATCTAGTTTAACAAACTAACTTCACTTAACTCATCTAATTCTTACTGGACGATATGTACTACTTGTTTCACTTGCCCTTGGATTATATCCTTCACCTTTCCACTCCATTCCCGTTGAAAATGCGTACATTGAATGTCTTCCTTCCATCATAATTAAAAAGTAGCAACTCACCCACTTTAAGATGTTGTTCCATTGCAAAGTTCTTCCAATTATCAGTAAAGAACATTCCATTTTCACGCTCTTCTATTTTCACATTCCAACCATTTCCACAAGGTCCTTCTACCACTGCTGATGTTCTTGCTTCCTCTGTTACATGCTTCGAAAAATTCTGATGGAATTTTCTACAAAAAGAAAAAAATAATCTTTTTATATCGTCCTTTATCAACACTTTTGATAAGATTTGTAGATTTAATATTAATAAGAGTTATCATAACTATTTCAGTGGAATCCAGTTATCATCCATCAATATAAGTATTTATATTTGTGTAATTCATGAATAACATCCAACAAGCATGTTGTCTAGATCTAAAAATAAATAAATAAATAAAATTAATTTTTCTAACAATTTAATTTATAAATAAAATTTGTAGTTCTAAAAATTATTTGAAAATGCTCATTTTCAATAAGATTTGTAGATTTAAAATTAATACTATTAACTAGAATTAATTCTTAACAATTTCAATTGAGTGAACTTATCATCAGACAACAGAGATATTCACACAAATATAATTCATGAGTAAGATTACACAAATAAAAAAGAGCGTGTTATTGAAATGAATATCAAATAAATTAATAAAAAAGTCCTCTTTGACAATTTAAGTTCACGACAAAATAGATGTAAAAACAATAAATAAATCTGTAATTGAGAATTCAACATTACCAGTTCTTTCATTCGTGGCAAAGCAATCTTGTAAAAGTAAAGGCAATCATCTCCATTAGCTGCACTATTGTTCATTCTCACTATTTTCTCTGCAAACTCTTTTTAATTCCAATGAATGTGAAGTTGATAATACGAAGCCTTAAATATATATAATTATAATGCAATTAACATAATTTATTATTAGTAACTACTTAACGTGGAAGTTTATATTAAATTTTTAAATGGTCAAATTTATTAAATATTGGCTTTCTTAATTTTATCACCTAATGACAAAATTGGTTATTTTTTTCTACCTTGTAGATTTTGTTTCAATGATTTCTTATGCACAAATTCTGAAATGGAAAAAGGATAGCTATATCCCCAAACTTTAAAGAATGATATGTGTATATTTTCCATTATATATTAAGAGTGCGTATACCCTTACCGTCATACTTTTAAATTATGTATAACTTTAGAAGACTAACAGGTGGACACGTGGCTTAATCTAAATAATTTATTTTAATTTTACTATACTCTACACTATTGAAGATCCCGACACTTTTACCATACCCTGCACAATTGAAGATGTGTTGTTTGCAAGGGCACTATGTGATCTCGGTGCCAGCATAAATATAATGCCCCTTGCGGTCCTCAAGAAGCTAGGACTGGGAGCCCCTACTTCGACGAGTATGTTGTTATTGATTGTTGACCACATGGTGCAGAAACCTGTGGGGTTACTTTACGATGTGGTTGATAAAGTTGAGAAAATCATATTCCCTGCAGTCTTTTGTGATTCTAGATTGCGAAGTCAACTTCAACGTCCCAATCATCCCGAGAAGGCCACTCCTAGCCACTGGTCAAGCACTACTGGATATGAAAGTTGGTCAACTCAAGGTTTAGATTGAACGATGAAGAAGTTGTCATTAATATCTGTTAGTCAATGAAAAGAGGCCAGATGACCTAAAGAAGAAGGTTTGGACACTTGGTGAAGTCTGAGTAACCAAGTTGTCCAAGTCATGTCGTGACAATAAATCAGACGTCACTAGAGAGGTAACCCAAGATTTTTGATGTATAGTTATAGTTGTACATTGTTTGTTAGCTTTTGGTTTTGTAGGGAGTTTACTTTCTCGTATTTTGGTTATAATATTGGACATTAAGTTGGTTGCATAAATGGTAGCAGTGTGTTTTGTGAAGAATGTGTAGGTACATGACAAAGTCAGCCATCTTTATTTGAAAAGGCATCAAGAAGTGCCTCTAGGACTAGTTCTACGAGTCGTATATCAATTTACGACCCGGAGACCATCTCGTAGACACATCCAGTAAGGAAATGGTTATACACTCTAGTCCACGAGCCAACTTTATGACCTGTAAGTAATACTATGGGTCGTGAATGGGGCTTGTAGACCCCAGCTAAGTTTGCTAATTTTTTGACTAAGTGTTGAGGTGTCTACGACCAACTCTAGGAGTCGTGTCTTTATCTACGACTCGTTGACTGGTCCGTGAAACCCAACCCTCAAAACTAGGGTTTGGACTTTCTACAAAATTATGATTTATGGGTCGTAAATCACTTTACGACCCATAATCAGGGTTTCATAGTGGCTGGCCCCATTAGTTTTGACCGACCTGGTCAACATATAAATAATCGGGTCCCATTCATAGTGTCTTGCCCTTGCATTTTGAATGATGTGTTTGAAAACAATGTGACCAATATTGATAGGTTTAGGAATGCATGCTAAATGATTTTCGATGGGGTACATATGGGAATTTGCATACGGGGTATTAGGTGTCTTGATATGAGTCATGTAGGGTGTGTTTGTATCGCTTCGATACAGATAAAGTATGGTAAAAAGTTATATGGAGTTCGGATTGATAGACTTAGAAACTCAGGTCACTGGGTTTTCTAGTCTATGAGGGTCTTTTATGGCTCGTGGAATTTTCCACGAGC
>DF358478.1:66963-85864 GCA_000787875.1 Solanum virginianum
TATGGCTCGTGGAATTTTCCACGAGCCGTAATTTCCCTTTATATGAAATTTTAGAAACTTGAAGTTTTTGAGAACCTATCAGACAAGACCTTCTACTAGTCGTAGAATATTTTACAGCTTATAGACAGGTCTCGTGGATCCCTGTCTACAAAAGTCTAGACACTAGAATCATCTACGACTCAGTCTATGACTTGGTAGATCCTTCTACGAGTTGTTCCTGGTCTCGTACATGCCATTATAGTAAACAAAAATTATGGACACTATTTTATAAGAGCCTTCTACGACTCATAGTTTTCACTATGGCCCATAGAGGTGCTTTCGTAGACCCCTCTATAGCTAAGTTTGATATATTGTTTCATTTCGTGTTTTGACCTCAGGGGCTAACCATGTTGTGTAAATATGTATGTTTTAGGTACTATGGCCCTAAAGCCAATACATGAAGACATTCAAACCATGTAGAAAAGGCTCAGAGACGATACCTCGAGGGAAGATGAGACCCCCGAGGTTAGTGGATCAGTTGAGGAGCTCAGCGTCCGACCTGACTCGGATGCTGATAGACCACAAAAATGAGTTACCACTAGAATTGGGCAGACCTAGACCCGTGCCATTATTGTTCGCACTCCCCAATATGATGATAGAGGCAATAATAATAGCAGCTCCATTCAGATGACTCTGTCCAAAAACGAGTTGGACTCAGAGTCAGGATTCGGCGACGAGTCAGAGATAGAGTCCTCTGCCACACCACCACATACATCACCATCACCTCTAGATGCTCTCACCAATCGGTGGTGTGTTGCAATCATGCGGGGCATCTATATAGAGGGCGTGCAGAGTAATGAGCGGGGCAAACCATTCCGCTCGATTTTTTAGGAACCTCGAATTATCTTTTCCTGATTAGATAGTGTCCCCAATCTCCAGGACACCATCAGCAGATACAGACTCTAGTGGCTAACTAAAGCACTAGGGAGTACTCTACGACCATGGTATAAGAGAGTTATGCATCATATACATTCCTCAGCACTCTTTCTAAGGAAAAGAAGCCTCTTGCTCAGCCTAGACTAATGCATACTAGAGTGAGGGGCCGACAGGTGGACATCTCGAAGACTATCATCCACCACATGTTGTTTGGGCCTGAGTTCCCAGCCCCTAGATTCACTACAGTGTATGACCATAGAGTGGGGCAGGCCAGGGACTTGGGTATAATGAGAGACTAGAGCCACAGAGATGGCTTGATGAGATAGGTGGAAAGTTTGATTGTTGATCAGGGCCCGGGGCCTCCCTTAGCTTTCCCGCCAAATTTTTGTGGGTTGTTGTTAGTTCACAAATTCATCGATGCTTGTAGATAACATATTGACACTGGAGTGTGCAATTCTAGTTGCCAACATCTTGGATGGCTATTAGATAAATTGGGCTAGCCTCATCACAGAGCAGATTCACGAGGTGGCCTTGAAGAGGTTTATATCCATCCATTTTCCATGCTTGATCTACGGACTCTTTCTAAAGTCGGAGGTGAAGAGTCTACATCAGCTGGACTCAATGATAAGGTTCAGCGCACTTTGGATGCCAGCCCGATGGCATTTTGGCGAGAATCTCACCAACTAGCTCCTCTGCTATAGATGTTCGAAACCACCTCCTGAGGTTCTTTCCACCATAACTATTATTGTAGCTGCAGTGAAGAGGCCCTCACAGACTAAAATGGATGTGGAGAGCAAGCCCATTACTACTACTCTTGCACCAAAGGCCACTCCTACACAGACAATACTCGCTAGCATTACTTACATGTGCGCAGCATCCATTCAGGCCATGGCACAGTGACTGGCCTACACTGAGTCTCAGTTGACTCAGTTAGTTTAGCAGAGCAGGCCCTAGGTCTGCCAGGCTATTACAGTGTTCGAGAGATGCATGCAAGCATACACGGTCACCACTATCCAAGACCGACTTTCAGATATGGATGGTCACATTAATGCTTTCAAGTTGAGGGTCTAGCAGAGCCTGAGTAAAGCATGAACAGCAGATATGATGGCTCTACAAACGAAGATCTAACAGCTCTGTGCCAAAATAGCAGCAGCCTTAGCCACACTGATGGCATTCCCACAGACTGTACCCCAGATGCCGGTGGTGGACTTATTTGCTCCTAAAAAACTTCATAGCCTTCTCACTAGAAGAGGCCCCGTATTAGTAATGATCTAGATATAATACGATTGCAAGCGGGGCTGATAGAGTAGTAGGAGCTAGAGCTTGTCATGAGGCAATCGAGGGAGGAGGAGGAGATATGACAGGCTCGTGAGTTTGAAAAGGTGAGGGGTACTGGCCCTTTTGGTTATGGTTTTGCCATTGAGAAGGCCACCATACAGGTTGAGGCTTACCAGACTAATCCACACACTAACGCTTAGGCACCCAAGTATGTCCTTTTTGACTCTGATATTTTATTTGCATTTTTTGTTATGGACAATGCACCTCTTTTTCAATGGGGGTATGGGTAGTTATAGGCCTCAGTAAAGTCTGAGTAGCCCTGGCCTATAATTACCAAAAATTTTGAATCATGGGGTTTTTCTTTCCTGTGTTTTTTTTCCTATAAAAATTTAATTTCTGTTGAACTGGCATATTTAGGATATGTATATAGTACTAGTAGCATATTGTACTAATATTTATGGCATATATGTGTTTTCATATTCTTTTGTGAAAAATGATACCCATTAAATTTTTTATGAGTTACTCTAGATAGTGACCACACATGTTAAATTATGTCGACGGTGCCTATTCTGATATGACGATAAAGTTGAGATGAAAAGCATGATCTGAGAGTCTGTGTTGATAGTGTAATCAGTGCCATGTCAGTATGAGCTTAATTTGCTAAATTCATGTATTGTGTTTCAATTCAGAACTTGTCATGTTACTCTAATTTAGACTTCAGGTTAGTTGGTTAGGAAAGGATCTTAGGTCATTGTTCATAATAGTCCACTTAGTCTAAATACCAACCAAATATGTGAAAAATCCCTTGATCCTAATGTTTGAGCCCTACATGTACCTTTTCTTTGTAAAAACCTAAGTAAGCTAGCCTTATTAGATGTAAAATCCTGAAATTGGCCTTGGTCCTTCCTTGAACATTGTGCATCTTGACTAAGGCAAAAAGCCTAAGTTGAGGGTGGCTACCAAAAGTAGTCCTAGTTTCGAAGTTAGATAATGTGCACATTAACTCAGGCCAAAACCCTAAGTTGAGGGTGGCTGGTGTGAGGGTAAAACACAAAATAAGGAGGGAAAGTTAGTGATACATGGAAGGGAGAAAATGTATAGTGGGTGCAAGAAAAATAAGTGATGCCTTAGCTATAAATAAAAAAAATATTGTGAAAATACAAGGCAAAAAGTTTCAAAATGATAAAAAAAAACACCTAGAAAAGTTTGAAATAGGAGATAAGGAGAATGGAATGAAAAGTAACAATGTTTGTAAGGCAAAACTATAGAAAAATGCAGTGTCAAGGAGGACCTTTAGTCAATATGTCCCAAAACATCATACCAAATCCCCTTGACCCTACATTACAAGCCAGTAAAGTCCTAAATTAATCTTAATGTAACTAGTCTAAGGTCTTAGTCATGATTATATGAGCAAGCATATGGTCTTGAGAATGATATATGAATGTTTTTTTGTGAGAGTGAGTGATTTTGCATAGTCCTAGGATTATACATTAAAACATCATTGTGAGTGAGATATAGGATTTCTTTTGGTGAGGGCAGTTGCATTGTACTATTAACATTAGACTAATTCAGTAATTATAGCTTGTTTATAGTTACCTCACTTGTCATAGTTGCATTTTCACATGCATTGACCTGTGTTGGTTTGCTGGATAGCTATCTAAAGTGTTTTGAAAAGTGATGTGGGTATCGTGGTTAAGTTTGATAAGATGTATATCATTTGATTGAGGTTTGTGTGTTATCGTGCTTCTTATATAGATTGAGTCTGTCGCTTGAGTACAAGCAACAATTATAGTTGAGGCTGTTGATGTGTTATCAAAATACATCACTTTTGATTCTTAAACTTGGAATTTTATGTGTTCTCAATGCGATGTTAGTAGGTTTGATGTGTTTTTATGTTTGTTTTGCTGGATTTTAGGGTTGGCATAATTTTTTGGGCAAAGTGTGCAGAAGTGTTGTAGTTGAGGTTCCACGAGGCCCTTTATGGACTATAAGGTATTCTACGAGCTGTAAAGAGGGTCTTGTATGCAATTCCAGTGAAGGTGTATTTCAGTTGTTGAGTCTACGAACATGCAGACGAGCCGTAGACTTGGTATCATGCCCTAAGGATTAGAAGGTGGGGATTTGCTTAAAGTTCATCAAATAAAACCTCTTACAGTCCATAGATTCTTATACGGGCTATAGAGGGGTATCATAAAAGACGATTCCAGAATTGAAGCAACAGTTCACAAAAGCTTAATCACGAGCCGTAAACTGTTATATGACTTGTATAGTTCCTCGTTGAGCCTTACCACTAAGATTATCCATGGTTCATCTTTTTTTTATGTTTTCATGCTCCATCGGTACGAACCAGATGAGTCCCATATGATATATTATGATTCTATTTAGTTAGGTCTAAATTTGTCATTTAAAGGAGTCGGTAGCTATATTGGACAGATAGGTTCGGAGGTTAAGGTTTAAGGATATACATTCAGTGAAGGTTCAGTGGAGATTCCATCCTATTGAGGAGGCTACTTAGGAGTTGCAGTCAGATATGTGGGCCAAATATCCTCGCATTTTTTAGTCTTCTGGTACTTCCTTTTCCTTATTTTTGCGGACAAATATTATTTTTAGTGGTGAATGTTGTAATGATCTTGTTGGTCATTTTTGAGTTTACCTATGAAAATTACTATTTTTCCTTTCGTAAGTTGGTTTGGACCTATTTTGAACTATTTGTATTGTTGGAATTGAAATCTTGAGTTTTAAAAGTTGAAATTACGAGTTTTGACATTTTTGGAAGCCTAAGTTGTTGACAAAGTGAGTTTTGGTACTATTTTGAGTTTCAGGTGTTGGATCGAAAATCATTGAGTCTGTTAGCTCTAGAATGTCGATTCTGGTAGAGGAGAGGTTACAGAACTAAATTGAAAGTTAGAATAAAGTTTTTAGACCCAAAGTTGCATTTTTAGTTATTTTTAGAGCCAAAGTTTGACTTTGGTCAACATTCGAAGTTCGGAAGCTTGGATCATAATTCTGACAGTTCCAGTAGTTTTGAATGGTGAGACTATCTTTAGAAATAGTCTCATCATAACTTTTGGAGTTGCCGAGGGCAGTTTTGATATTTTGAGTTATAAAATAGTTTAATTGAGTAGCATTGGTAATTTTGTCGAGGAGACCTCAGAATCAAATTTTGATTATTCCGTTGAGTCCAGATGGTCGTTTTTGGTATGAATACATGTTTAATTTGTCTAATTCTGAGTCCGAATGAATTTCAAGGGTCTATTTCGAGTTGGGACTTAGTTGTGTTTCTGTTGATATGCTTGATTTCTGACATAATCATGCTTCTTCTTTGTGTTCGCGGAAGAGCATCTATGATAGCGGAGGTATATCTCTTGGCCTTCTTCGCGTTTGCGAGAAATTCTTCACGTTCGTGGAGTAATACTTGCCCTATCCCCATTCTTCTCCACGTGCATAGATTTCTAGCCATGTTCACGGAGCATTGCCAAGTTTTTTCCGCCGCGTTCGCAAGCCCCACCTTACAATCGCGGTGTGTATTTTACACTTGCATTAATTTTAATGCCAAAAATCACCATTTTCAATCATTTATGTTTATTATTTCAAGCTTTGGGAGATAATTTTTTATGAGACTTATTTGGAAATTTCTTTTAGGTAAGTGTTTCTAACCTCATTTTGATTAATTTTCATGGTTTTTATTTTGATTTTTTCTTGAATTTCAGGATTTTGTCCAAAATTGGAGATTTTTCGTCTCGAATTTGAAAACTTTAATTGATGATTTCTCTTTTGATTTGAACTCAATTTTAGTGAGATTTTCATCCACGAACTCCTTTTCTCGCTAGATTCATAATTTCAAGTCAATCTCCATAGTCGAGAACTTTGAATTTTAGCCCTAATTTGATCATTTTGACCTTAAGCCTAATTCATGCCAATATGGGTATCAAAATCATCTCTGAATGAGTAATATCAATTTTTGATAGAGATTTTTTGGCATTGAGGTGCATTTGGCTAACCTTTTGAGACTGAATTTGAATTATTAGATATGTTCATGTGATGATTGTAAGAGTTAAATTAATTCATGAGGAATCAGATTGATATGCTTGAATTATGATAGAAATGTGATACTGGATATGCCAAAATTTGAGAAATTTGTGATGTTATTCATAAATTGAGAAGAAATCTTGAGAATTGAGATATGTTGGATATTAGTGTGATAATACGAGACTTGTGATACCATTTAGGAGAATTGTATTGTAAATTAATGATAATTGTGATACAGTTCATACATATAAGCATATTTTGGGACTTGAAGAGTCCGGTTTTATTGACATTCTAATTATTGACGAGAGGGTGATGATATGAGACTTACTGATGATATTGTGGTACTAGTTGATGCACTTGACATAGACTTTTTGATGTTATGGCTATTACGCATACCATTATCATGTCATATTGCAAATATGTACTTGTATTGTGGAATTGGCATGTATACATTTCATATTGCATTCGTACCACGGAGACACTGTGATAATTGAGAAAGTTGTATTACTTGAGATATATTTGTCGACGTCAGAGTCCGCCGAGGTGTATTAATCCTATTATCTATCGGGATATTATAATATTGGCATGCATTTCATCTGAGACAAAAATGTTAGTTAGTATCTCCTTATCGACGCCAGAGTTCGCCGAGGTATTATCGGTGCTAGAGTCCATCGTGATACAGGAGACCTCTTTCACGGAGCTCGAGTCCACTTAGTGTCATTGGCGCCAATGACCATCGTGACACTTTAGAGATTTTTGTATATGGTCTGACGAGAGCCCCATGGTTCTACCTGGTAGCTTCAACTTGGTTGATGTATACACCAGCACCAGAGTCCGCCGTGATTTCACCCCATGCATTGCATTCATACACTATATATGGATTGCATCATTGACTGCCATTGTTATCTTATTCTACTCTTATATATGTTTATATTGTGCACTAACCCTTTACTTGCAGGTGATAGTATTCTTCATTATTGCATGCTTATAAGATTTTGCTTACCCAGTCGGTTGAACCTACTGGGCACATTTTGGTGTAATAACCCCTACTTTGTTTCCTCCCTGCAAATTGAGCACAATGATGCATACAGTGTCATAAGAGACCTCTAGTACTTAGCCGAGTTCTACTACAATTTAATCCACCCATAACCCGAATATCTTAAACAACCATGAGGTCAAGAATTTGGGCATGTCTAGAAGTGTGACACCCCATAACTCTAACATGTACCTACGTTTCAAATCTCATTCTTATATGTGAGAAGTAGATTAGGGTCATAAGAGACCTCTAGTACTTAGCTGAGTTCAAAACATTCCTATCAATTGAGTTTCTCACATTAGATTATACAAGAATCAATTTTAAATGACCATAACTCTTATCACAGATAGAACTAGGTGTCCTATTGTAGACGATAAAATTCGCGTTGAGAAAATAATAATCAAGAACAAAAATATCACAACAATCATAATATTTGATTTCAATAATGTGAGTGTTACAATCTTTACGAATCCTCTGATTCGCCTTTTCAAGTGTAAATTCAAGGGCTCTAGAGCTTGATCTTGAATTTGAAGTCTGTTCTTGAATCTGATCTTGAATTTTGATCTTGAATCTTGATTTTGATCTTGTTTCTTGATCTTGAATCTTGATTTTAATCTTGAATCTTGAGTTTAAGAGCTTTTAAGCTTGTTTTTGAACTTGAAGACTTGAATGTTTGAATTCTTGAATTTGTAGAGAAATTGCGGCATTTGATCCATGAGCTCTCTGTAGCTTTTTGTTAGAATTCTTGATGACCATTCTGAATTATGAAGACCCCCTTTATATAGTTGTAGAATAGAGGAGTCATGATAGGATCAGACTTTCTCCCGGCCAATCAGATTTAAGTGACATGATACATTGGACTTTAATGAAATAGGCTTGTTATCTTGACACATAGCATGATCCTATTGGCTTCTTTATTTGACTTGGCATGCCACATCATTTGACACGTGGCATCAAGTGGGTCTCATGGATGAAGGGATATGGGGCCCAATGAAATGGGTCATCTTGTGTAGCCCAAATAAATAAATTTGAGCTTTTAATTAAATATTTCATTAGACATAATTAATTAACTCAATTATATTAATCCATAACATTTATTTGGACTAATATATTTTAAATTTAATATAATTTGAATCATATTATAAAATTTATATTCTAATAAATTTTATATGATTACACCTATAACCTACCAAATGAAATCTCTTTAAACTAGCTTTCCAATGCCATCATTTTACCTCATTTGAAGTTTGGAGTCAAATTACAAATGCCCCTTACTTCAAGTCTTGTCGACATATTTTTTTGAAGACTAGACTTGAAGTATTTAATTTGATACTTCAATTCATCTATTGAAGAATATAGACCGTAGTCATTATTTGAAATATATATATATATTACTATTTGTATGATGTGACATAACCCATAGTAATTGTGACATGACTTTCTAAGAATGACCTTATGGAGCATTTAATTTTGAGCCCCTATTTTCCATTCTTATTTCCAAGTTTGCATGGGATTTCTCGCCGCCTCAGAATTTTTCTTATCCTTTTCTATTTTCGGCGTGCATCGTTACTACTGCCTTAAAAAAAGAACCCATCTTTTATTTGGATTATGATAAAACTACCATTGACCACTTCCAATTAGGACATCAAATTGATCTTATTAATTTGAGTTTGCTTTGAAAAAGGAGAGAGTCAACCACTTGACTCTATAAAAGGGACGTCCCTTTAGTTTCGGAGCATCAATTTCGAAGGCTGCTTTGAACATGCTTTGCTGGTCAAGATTTCTTTTCAGGTAATTTTCTTTCCCTTTTTTGTATTTCTTTTGTTGTCCCTCCTTTTTTTAATCACATAGGTATTTTGTATTTTATATGAAAGTGACTATAAAAAGAATACACATATATTTAATTCATAAGGGACCAACAATATGAGGCTTTCCACTGTTCTAAATATTTAAGCATAGGGGACCAACAAAATGAGGCTTTCTGCTGTTTTGAATTTTTAAACATAGGGGACCAATAAAATGAGGCTTTTCGTTGTTCTAAATGTTTAAACATAGGGGACCAACAAAATGAGGCTTTCTGCTGTTTTGAATTTTTAAACATAGGGGACCAATAAAATGAGGCTTTTCGTTGTTCTAAATGTTTAAACATAGGGGACCAACAAAATGAGGCTTTCCACTATTCTAAATGTTTAAACATAGGGGACTAACCAAACAAGGCCTTACGTTGTTATAAATGTTTAAATATAGGGGACCAACAATACGAGGCTTTCTGTTGTTCTAAATGTTTAAACATAGGAGACCAACAATACAAGGCTTTTCACTGTTCTGAATGTTTAAAAATAGGGGACCAACAAAACGAGGCTTTTCGCTGTTATAAATGTTTAAACATAGGGGACCAACAAAATGAGGCTTCACAATGTTCCTAACGTTTAAACATATGAGACGCCCAACTAGCCATATTCGTTTATTTTGATTCTTATTCCTTTTTTTTTGTTCCTTTTCTGTTGCATGCTATCATTGATGAACCCAACTAGCCATATTCTTTTATTTTGACTCTTGTTCCCTTTTATTTTTTTGTTCCCTTTCTGTTGCGTGCTAGTATTGATGAAGGATAACACTTTTTCTTTTATGCAGCTTGAACAATGGTCTTCTTCAAGGACTACACTTGCTCATCTTCTGGACTCAGATACATCATAATTGGGTCACAAGATAGCAAGGTAGAGACCAAGCTTTTAGTCCGAGATCCTCTAGTTGGTCGTTATGTAGATGTGTGGCCACAATTGAGAAACACACTTCAAAGGTAGATTGGACCTTTGAATACGTCCATAAATCTAACAAAGCTTCCAAGGTATGGTATCTTGAGACACCAAATCTTCAAGGCACCAATTTTGCGAGCACTCTTCCAAATTTGAGGCGTCGCATGATCCAAGAAGGGTTACGTTGGGGAGATAAAATCCTATTCGAGGGTGAATATCATTGTATCCCTGGCTAATGGGAATGGACAGAAGATGTCCTTAGCAAAAATAGGCAGAGCTTAAATGATGATAACCTCTTAAATACTGTAGTTGCTTCTCTTTTTACATATGATCGGAACTCTAATATCGTGCAGGCCTTTTGTGAGGCTTGGTGTCCCCAAAACAACACACTACTTATGTCTCTCGAAGAAGCATCCATATCTCTTTGGGACTTGTATATTCTTGGCAGCCTTCTGATCAGTAGGTGTCCTTATGAAGAAGTGATACCTAATACCAAAGAGCTTACAGGTCATGATAAGAAAAATTATAGATTTCTTCCTCAAACTTGTGAGTATTTATTTGTTGCCTTCCATCATCTTAGAGAGAAGAAGGGTGACAGCTCGTGGATCTCTTTTACTGACTGGATGCAATTTTGGTATAAACAAGACATCAAGTATGAGTTAGCTCCCCCGACAAGAGAGAAAAAGGTTCAACGCTTAGCATTTACACATAACCCGACATCTAACATATCAACGGAGGTGAGCACATGGTTAAGCTCTCAAGAGATGACATTTTTATGCTTGGAGCAGAACACCAAAAATATATGACTTATCTGGCAGCTTTATTGTCATGTTGGTTAGGCGTCTTTGTATTTCCCTCTGAAGGGAAAAATCTTATTCGGCCTGAAACTTTAAAGATGGCAAGATTGATGGCGAGTGGTCGAAGGGTTAGCCTTGCAGTCCCAATCTTAGCGAGCATATATCGTGGCTTAAACAAGATTTCAAATTCTTCACAATTTGATTGTATTAAGGTTTCTTTCCCCATCCATTATGTTTATGGTTGCCTTGCTCATTATCTTAAGACACATTATCCTCTTACTGGTGGACCTTCACTCCCACAGATGACGATATATTCTAGCGAGGATGCTGCCAAATATTTTGACAAAGATGAGGCACGAAAGTGCGTCCATCGAGGTGAAAGCCTTGTGTGAACTGCGACCATGCTTACTAGGCCTCACCCAACTTATTATGTTGATGATAACAAAGCTTCAGAGTTAGATTCATCTTATTTTATAAGCCTTTACTTTAATTATCTTACCTTAAGGGAAGGGAACTCCTTCCTTATCAAGACATAAAGTCCCCATCGATTTAGTCATCAGTTTAGGTTCCATCAAGATAATCCTACATATCTAGAACATGATATTCGTGCTGAATCTCTTAATGAGGGACTTAGGTATCAGAGAATATGCATCTCACGTACTACCATGTCAAGAGCAATATTTCCTCCTACAGTTGCTTCTACAAAGAGACTTTACTCCACTCGATACCTATATTGGTAGGAAAAATCTCATGGGAAGTTTCTTGAGGATAATCTAGAAACTTTGTTAGAAAAGGCTGGGCCGAACTTCACCACTCTTTTAAGGGACAAAGGTCAAGACACCGGAGAGAAGCTCTTAAAAGTTGATACCCCACTTGCCACACAACCTCAAAGTAAAAAGCTCAAGTCCTCTAAAGGATCTAAGAAAGAAGTAGCCTGTGCTCCTACCCCCGCAAAGAAACGCCCCTTAATTCTTCCATCTACAAAGCAAGCCTCTCAAGAGACCAGCAAAAGCAACAATAGGGACAAATGTTGGAAGAGGAAAAGACATAAACCAATTGCACTCAAGACTATTGAGTTGGAGATTGTGGAAGAACAAGGCATTGATGGTCCTCCAAAAATATTAGCCATTAAGAGTGAAGAGGTTTCTTCCTTTTGACCACAAATCCCCATTTTTTTCTTTAAATCAATTTTAAAGACAATTCATGATTAACTAATTTGCTAATTCTCTTTCCCTCCCCTTTTGTGTAGGTAAATGTTATTGAGCATCCAAAGGAATTACTACAAGAGAGGCCGCAAATTAGCGCGGAGTTCGTGCGACATCGAAACATGAGGCAAAGTCAACTTTAGCTATTGAGTAAGAATAAAGAATTGCAATCACTTCTCATGATTAAACTTTAAAAGGTTTGACCCTCGAGTTGAGCAACACTCTTCCACTTCATTCAAAGCCAGATAGGGCTAAGTCTATTTTTGAAGGAAAAAATGTTGTTTCGACTCACAAAAAGAGGTATATCTTGGGCCTTTGGGAAGAGATTTGTAGCAAACTTTCTAGAACTTCTCTTCTTTTAAAACGGTTACTAAAGAAGGTCAAGAAGAAGTTAGCAACACTACAGGCGGACCAAGAGGAACTTGAGGCTTCTATAACTGCTGCGAAGAAAGAGATTGAGGAGGTTCAAGCCAAGATCTTAGTTGCTGAGAATGAAGTGTCCTATTATGAAAATATGGACTTCTTAACGAATGAAGATTCGACTCGCTTGGCGTATAGGAGAGAGGGCTTAAAGACTAGTTGTCAAGATTTGATCAACTACAAATTATGCTTAGATTAAGCTCCCTTCCCCCTTTTTTTACTTCTTTTCTTTATTTTCACAAGATTTTGATTGATATGTTAGACAATTTTATAGCAATAGAATTTCTCTATATATATTTTTTTTTGTCTTATATCTTGTATTTGTGGTTCTAACTTGAAATTCTTCACATGTTCTCTTTTGTTGCAAGCCTTAATAATTCAAACTTAATTCACGTTTGGCATGCTAGTAAGAATGAAAATAATAAAAATCCCTTCTCTTTTGAAGTTTGTGCATTTGCCTTCGTAAATTTTATGCAACTTAATGCGTAAGAATGAAAATAATAAAAATCCCTTCTCTTTTGAAGTTTGTGCATTTGCCTTCGCAAATTTTATGCAACTTAATGCTTTAACTTACAAAATGGATCACTTTAAATAATATCAACAAAAAACTTGAGAAATTGAGGACCGTCACTTGCATACTTGCTTAATTTAAGAACCAAATTGTAGACTTTGGGGACTTTAGCTTAGAGACTTAGGGAATATGAAAACTTCAAAACCTGCAAACTCAATTAAATTTGAAGACCTCAAACATGTCATAGAAGGAACTCACATTCCATAGGGCTTTGCCCCCATAAAGAATCAAGTAAGGGACATATAGTTTTTTAACACTCATGTAACTGAACTTAGAATATAATTCCAAGCGCCTACGTACCTCAATGAAGAGGATCAAGTCACAACGTAGTTCTGGGGGGAGTGTCTTTTTTTAAAGGTGCCGTACACAGTTTATACTCTTGCGGGCCAGGAGTATCATGCACTTTTATACTCAAATTCCAAGGACTATAATTTTTCTCAAGGGTAGTACTTCTTAAGGAATTTTGCATTTATAGGACCGATCCTCATGCCATCGATGACAAGCTTGTAAGCGCCATTTGAGTAAACTTCTTGTACTACATATGGTCCATCCCACTTTGAGGTGAATTTGCCCCTAGACTTATGTGAAGTTATAATGGACCTTCTTACTGCGAGAACTTGGTCTCCAACTTGAAAACACCTTAAGCAAACCTTTTTATTGAAGGTACAAGACAAACGAGCTTGATAACATTCAAGGTTTTGTTAGGCTTCTAACCTCTTTTCATCAAGTGCTTCTAACTCGGCAAGATGTAGTCGAGCATTTTCTTCCTCAGTAAGCCCTTCTTGGATAGCTATTCCCAAAGACGGTATTTGATGCTCGAGTGGCAGGTCTGCTTCAACTCCAAAAGCAAGCGAATATGGGGTTGCTTTAGTTGGTGTGCGATATGTCATCCCATATGCCCACAAGGATTCTTCCATTCTTTCGTGCTAGTCTCATTTGGACTTAGAGACCACTTTCTTCAGAAGATTGCATAGAGTCTTATTGAATGCTTCGGCCAGACTATTGGCGGCAGCATGGTACATAGAAGATTTTCGCTGCTTGAAGCCAAAGAGATTGCATATCTTATTCATAAACTTGTTATCAAATGGATTGGTATTATTTGTGATTATGTATCATGGAATACCAAATTGGTAAATAATGTTTACACGAATGAAGTTTGCAATGTTCTCCTTCTTGACTTCTTTAAGAGCTATAGCTTCGGCCCATTTTGAAAAGTAGTCTATTGCAGCTAAGATGTACAAGTGTCCACTGGAGGATTTCGGCAGTGGTCCAACAACATCCAATCCCCAAGCATCAAACGGCCAAGATGCAATAGTCAGGTGTAAAACCTTAGGCGGTTAATGTATGAAGTTCGCATAGAATTGACAAGCCCTGCACTTTCAAGCATAATCCAACCAATTTTTTACCACGGTTGGCCAATAATTCCCTATTCTTTTTATATGAAAATGGAGCTTTGGTCCAGAAAAATGTGATCCATATACTCCTGAATGTGTCTCTTGCAAAGCTTAAGTCGCTTATTTCTCCCCCAAGCACCGCAAGAGCACTTCCTCAAATATTTCCTTGTAGTAGAGAAAATGAGGTGCCCGACGATGAATGTCAGTCCTTCTCTTAGCATCTTCTGGAAGTATCCCATAACATAAATAGTCGATGATAGCTTGTCGCCAGTCCTCTTTATTGGCTTCAGAAACTGCGACAACATGCTCAAGCTTATTCTCCATATCTTCGTCTTCGTCCAATGGTGGTACTACCCATTTTTGGTAGATAGTAACTTGCGTCTGATAAGGAAGAGTAAGGGTCGAAGCTAGAGCAACTAAGGCATCGACCATTTTATTTGCCTTTCTCAGTACATGTTGGAGGGTTACATCTCCAAGCCATCCTATTAACTTTTGAGCATAACAGTGATAGGGGAGCAATTCAAGCTTCCTGACCTCATAGGTCCCCAAAAGCTGTCGAATCACCAACTGAGAATCACCAAAAACATGCAACTACAATTACTTCATATCAATAACCATTTCAAGACCAAGTATCAATGCCTCATATTCTACAACATTGTTAGAAAAATATTGTTTCAATGTAAAGAAAAATGGTAAGACCTCTCCTTGTGAAGTGACAAACACCACGCCAGCACCAGCTCCGCCACGATGCGCGGCCCCATCAAAGTACATCTTCCAAGGAGGATGGATTTCAATGACCATCACATCTTCATCAAGAAGCTCATCAGTTAACTCCCAATTATCTGGTATAGGATGATCCGCCAAGAAGTCTACTAACGCTTGTCCCTTCACAACCTTTTGAGGGACGTACACAATCTCAAACTGTTGGAATTGAAGATACCACCTTGCCAGTCAGTCACTAAGAACTGGTTTCAACATAACAAATTTGATAGGATTTGCTCTAGAAACAAGACAAACAACATGAGCTTGAAAATAATGCTTCATCTTTTGAATTGAAAAGACTAGAACCAAACACAACTTCTCGATTGGCAAATAATTTAGCTCATTTGGTATCATCATTCTACTCAAGTAATAAAAGGAATTTTCTTTGCCTTCAGTATTCTCTTGAGCTAATAAAGCTCCAACAGACCTTTCTTATGCCGCAATCTAAAGTATCAATAACTTTCCAGATATAGGGGCTGCTAAAACTGGAGGGTTCACCAGATACGCTTTGATACTTTCAAAAGCTTCACTACACATCTGATCCCACTTAAAAAGAACACCTTTCTTCATAAGATGACTGAATGGTTGACATCTCCCAGCTAGATTCAAGATAAACCTCCTCAAGTAGGCTAATTTCCCTTGGAGACTTTTCAACTCATGAATGTTTCGAGGTTCGGGCATCTTCAAAATTGCATCAACTTTGGCTTGATCAATCTCAATTCCTCGATGCCGCACAATGAAGCCAAGAAACTTTCCAGAAGTAACCCCAAAGGCACACTTCAATAGATTCATCCTTAGTTGATATCTTCGAAGCAACTCAAACACCATTCTCAAGTCTTTTAAATGGTCGTTCCTTCTCTTCGACTTCACCACCAAGTCATCAACATAACACTCAACATTTTTATGGAGTAAATCAACAAATATATTCTGCATAGCCCTTTGATATATGGCACCAACATTCTTCAAACCAAAAGGCATCACCTTGTAACAATAAATACCTTTAGGGGTACCAAATATAGTGAATTCTTCATCATTTGGTGACATACAAATTTGATTATAACCAAAAGAACCATCCATGAATGACATTGCCTCATAACCAGTTGTAGCATCAATCATTAGCTCTAGAATAGGCAAAGGGAACTCATCTTTAGAGCATGCATTATTGAGAGCTCTGAAGTCAACACAAACTCAAATTTGGCCATTCTTCTTCCTCACAGGAACAATGCTTGAAATCCACATAGGGCATTTAACTTCACAAATGAAGCATGCCTCAATGAGCTTATTAACTTCATTCTCGATCAATGGAACCAACTCTGGCCTAAAACATCTTTAAGCCTACTTCACAGGACGAGCACCATGCTTGACTGCCAATTGATGGACCACTATCTTAGGATTCAAACCAGGCATTTCCTTATAACTCCAAGAGAAGACATCCCTATACTCTTCAAGTAGATACAAATAAGCAATTTCTTCATCAACTTCTAAAAAAGCACTCAAGTAAGTTGGCCTCGGGTCTTCATCAATACCAAGGTTAACTTCCTTTAAAGGATAAACCATGGTCTTCAATCATTCTTCAAACTCTAGTAGAGCATCTCCAGCATCCTCATCCTCCTATGAATCATTCTCACCAACAGACATATGATAACACCAAACAATACATCCCAACCCTCCATCAACCTTCACTTGACATAAGGCATCAAGCTCAATCAAAGCTGCAACATGACATGAGGAACCCACACTTTTTTTATCTTCCTCACGTTCCTTGGAGTAAACCACAGTGTTAGTCTTTGCCTTTAGCACCTCTCTACATGAAACCATGAGTTCTACTTTTTGCTTCATCCTCAAGGGAATTAGTCTTTTGGACATCCTTTTGGATAAGCAGAGCAAGTGTTGTCATTCTTAGGTAACTTCTTCGATGCTTCTTACTTTCTTTCATCAATTTCCCCTACCTCTCAAACACAGAAGTTCTCATAGTGGCTTTTCCAAGTCTATCAAAGATAGAAGACCTTTTGTTAGAAGAAGAAGACTCATCTTCAATGGTGATGTAATTGTAACTTGCTCTTCTTAGGGAAATACGGATTGGAGGTGGTTGGCTATAGCCTAAAACTTTGCGTGTTTTCCTAGTGATGTCATTTGATGGGAGTTTCCTTAATTTAGATGGCTTATTAGGGTTGTATCCAGCTTTTGCAAGTAACTTGTAAGCATTTGGATCAAATCCCTTTGTACGTTTTGTAGGGAGTGACATATCTTGTGGTGGATTTTGAGCCACAAACTCCCCCAGTAGCTTTGAAGACAAGTTGATTGTATCAATTCGTTTAATAGGAAGAGTCAACCCTTCCAATACATTTCCCCAAACATCAGATGATTGACCTACCTCTTTCTTTACCTTTGAAACATAGCAGGCTACAAAAGTTGGCTTCTTTTTCGAGGACATGATCTTCCCTTTATCTGGATAAGGCTCCTATACTAGCCTTGACCTTTCCAACCACTACATCAGATCTTTTACTAGCAAGTGCATTAGACTTGGTCAATTTGACATCATCGAGTTTTGGTTCCTTCACAATATAATTCTTCAAATAGAATTTTGCATCAGCAAAGTGTGACTCAGCTTCAGGGAAATGATTATCATTGGCAACTATTTTCTTTTCAATTCCCTCTTGGAGATACTTCAAACATTAGTAGTAAGTGGATGAGATAATTTTGTTCTCACACACTGAAGGAGATTATCATCAGCAACTATTTTTCTTTCAATTCCATCTTGGAGATACTTCAAACATTGATAGTAAGAGGATGAGATAATTTTGTTTTTATGCACCCAAGGCCTACCAAGAAATATGTTATATGAAGTTTTTGTATTGATCACATGCATCCATGCACTAGATCGTAAATTACTAATATGGATTTCTAACTTAATAGAGCCTATAGACCTTTTCCCCTATTGATTGAATCCTTTTATTAATAGATGACTTTCACTAAGCTCCTCAGTTGTGATACCCAGTTCTTTTAATGTATGGATGGGCAGAATGTTAACCCTAGATCCTTCATCAATCAATATTCTATTTATCCTCTTTTGTAGCACGTGACCCACCACGTAAAAGGACGATTTTGTAGCTTCTCACCAAATAGGAGATCATCCTCTGTAAATGTAATTTTTTTATCTCATGCATGTGCTTCTTAAGAAAAGGGTTCCACATGTTTCTTAAATGATAAGGAAGACACTTTTGGTGAGGTTTCGCCTATTGCTTCTTCTTTATCTATTGGAGACATCTTTGATGAATTTCACCTACTGTCTCTCCTTTGTTAGTGTTAAAACATGATGCCTCATTCTTGTCTTGGGCAGTTCCGTGTGAAACCAACTTGGAAAGAACTCTTCAAAAGTCATAGGACGTCGTGCCTTCTGGTAGTGATGCACTTCCACCCTTTCTTTCTTTGGATGCGTGATTAGCTTTTGCTTCTTTGATCTCCTCACCATCCTTCCTTTGATCGGTTTCTTAGATAATTCTCTTCGTGAACTTGTCTGCGTCTCCACCTAGTCACGAGAATCCAACTTTCATCATCATCTCTATTAGTTTGGATTTTATTTGGCTCTAATGACTCCTCTTTTTCAAGAGTATATATCTGGATTGGGTCAAGTAAGCCAAAAGTGATAGCAATTTGGTTAGAACTTGCTTTCTCATCATCAAGGACAATCTTCTCCTCCCTAGCCAATTGCATGACTTTGTACTTGAAGACGAAACA